>JANVFT010000068.1:0-281695 GCA_028011325.1 Lentinula lateritia
GTGGGTCTGTGCGGATTGTGAGAGCATATGGCTGATACTGAGGCTGTCCTGGTAGTCACCAGGCATGAAGACATGAAAAAGGGAGCTGTGGCTAATGGTCGAGGCATGACAAGCAGCAACAGTATTGTACTCGGTGATGGCACTCTGAATGCTCTTCGATCGTTTCTTCAGCGCACTTGCTAAGTGTTTTCGCATTTTGTAACCTGTAGGGTAATCGGCCAAGGGATAAGATAGGTAGATGAATGAAACCAAAACTCACCTGTGCCTGAGATATTCAACCGAGAAAGCTCAAATATCCTGGAGACCAACAGTCCCTCAAGCTTATCAAGAGCTCTCCGATACTTAGCACCTGTTACCAGTGCCCCAGCTTCCTCCCACTGCACAGAGCCCTCTGTCCACCGAACACGCACGTCGAGCTTCGATTCCAAGGCATGGACGTCAGCAAGGATCTTCCGCTCATTCTCCTGGGCATGACGCTGAGCACGTTCAAGAGCTGATGTCTGATCACGTTCACCAGGTCGATATGATAGCCAGGCAAGCCTTGCATCTTTCAAAACAGCCTGACATTCCTTGAGAGCAATGAGTTTTCTGTAGTACTCCATTTGGAGGGTTTCAACCGGCGGCTCCCTTGAAAGATTCTGGAGATAAACTGCTTCCTCCTCCATCCATTGAAAGATAACATGGGCGTCCTTAATACCAGCCTCACGCATTTGAATTCTGAGAGAAGGGGCAGTTCCTAGGATTTCGAGGGCCTGGCTGTAGTGGTTTCCGAGGAATTTAGTAAGATTACCATACGTTTTGAAGTTGTTGGTATGGTAGGCATATTCGGTGATCATTTGTCGACGGTGGAAGATACTTGCATGTCGAGTAGCTGAAGCTAAAGAGTTCGACTTAGAGAAGTATTGCTCAGCTTCCAAACCAGCGCCAGTCTGGTACAGGAGAAGAAAGTTGAGCTGGCAAGCCGTTCATGAGCATACCCATGCATTGTTCCAACAGCAGGAAGGTACCCCATATAATTAGCAAGGGATGCTAGTGGACTACGGTGTACAGTCTTGCTGTTGGTACAGCCGATGTCATATGCAAAGCAGAGCTTGCCTTTTGGAGGCGCATCTTCTCCATTGCTAATACAATACTGCCGCTCTGCTTCAAGGAAGTGATGCATGGAGGCCAAAGAATACTTTGCCCTGTATAACTATGGTTTGTAGCTTAACATAGATGGATGTTCTTGAAAACGCACTTTTCACCCGACTTAACCATGTCCGCCAATGAGAGAACAAGCCCATGTCGACAAATGAGCAGAAATATTCCATTCTCATCGAACTTTGCCCATGACTTTCCAGTGTTCTTATCTAATGTGTTGTGCCATTTTTCTTCACACCTCCCGGTCTTCCAAACCCACTCTTGAAAGCTATTCTGAGGCACCCATACGGGCACATCCTTCCAGTTTTCCTCCGCCCAGTTGTCGACAGATGTGCGGGAGAGAAAGTAGTCACCTCCTGCCTGTCGGGGATCCACCCTTTCAACTACCCCAGAATCCAAAATCTCTGCAAGGGAGTCGTCAGCGGCATCCTTACGACGTTCAACACGTTTTAAGGAGTCATTCCCATCCATGGCCACCATCATCCTGATCTCCAAAGGGTCGTCCTCCTGCAGTTCATTCTGGCAGCATGGGCAGGTATGCAGAATCCGCCAAGTCGGCGAATCTCTACCAAGCGTCTGAGCAACCAGCTTACGGGTTCGAGATTTCACCTCCACATACGCATCGTAGGCAGAGGAGAATTGTTGCATAAGGTAGGGTTTAAACGGAAAACCCTGAATGTCACAGAGTGATTTAATGAATGGCTGAATGGAAAGCCGGGGACATCGACAGAATAGGTCATGGTAGAGGTGGAGGGTACGGGTTGAAAATGCATGGTGATGTCGGAGAGGGGAGGACGGAAAGACGCCGGAACGAACCATACTTGCTGACTGATATTGGTCACTGAGAAGTGGTATAAGCCGTTTTTTGGTTTCTGCAAAAATCGGTCAGTATTTGTAGCGATGGGGTCGGTACAACAGACTCACTAAAGATATCCACTACCGTTACTAACAGGGAGGGAATGCCCTCGATTTCTTCAGGAATACGATGGTCCTGTTCTTTGTTACGAGACCAGTCCATGAATGCATCCACCATACCATCAAACTGAGGTAACCAGTGGTGGTAGGCGCGCTCTATCCTGTCTCGACGCTTACGGCCATCTACACGATAGCTAATAAAGGAATCATCTATGGGCTTACTGCAATTATAAGGAAGGAGGGTGGGACTTACATCTGTCTGCAGCCATCCAATAGCTCTTGGTAGATATTGGCACACTCCTCCCAATCATCCTTCTCTGAACCCCCACCATCAGCCCCAATCTCACCACCAGCATGGCTTAGAACAGTCGGTAGCTGTATCGCGTTGGATATTTCGTATTCCTCGTCATCGTTTTTACTGTCGATAGGTCGAACGTTGAGAACGCGTATCTCCTTGCTTGCCCGTTGCTCTTTTATACGGCGCAAATCGCTCGGGCGATGGACCTTCAGTTGTGCCCGGGTCCGGACATTTCCGCTGAGTGTCATGCCTCGACCGTTAGCCACAGCTCCCTTTCTCATGTCTTCATGCCTGGTGACTACCAGGACAGCCCCAGTATCAGCCATACGCTCTCACAATCTGCACAGACCCACCTCCGTACCTCCCCAAAACATACCAGTTACCATCTTCAGATTCCTCGACACAAGTAACCCCTAAAACCTCCCCCGACACGCGTAAGAAGCCCTCCTACACCTACCCCATTAAGGTACTAATCTCGATTACATGCCTCATGGTCCCTGATGTTCCCTTGTTCACTTCCCATACCTATTTAAGTAGCTCCGTAACGTCCCCAAGCCCTAGCTTGGTATATTTTGATCACACATCCTTTACATAGGTCCAGTCCCTGTCCCTTTGTACCTGCTAACCGTACGGAATTCTCTCTACTATCTGTTTCTCTATCTCTGTTTCTCTCTACTCTTGTCTATTGTCTCTCTGATTGCCTATACGATCGAATACACGCTTTTACCCCACGTCTAAGCAATCCGAGTGAGTTCCTGAGCTCCCTCGAACAATACTAAAGCTCCCCAACGCCTACCGCCTTGGTGAGCTAACCTCCCCAAACCTCCTCGAGCTCCCTAGCTATTCTATAAGCTTCAGGACCTCGATCTAGGTAACGTCGAAGCTACCCCTCACGTCGAACCACGTACTGCTTCTCCGTTACCACCCCCTACACTCGAGGACGTCCATCCTCAAGCCTAGCCCCCGGGGACCTACCCTCCCTGGCACATCCCTTCTCGGGAGCTTACACCCTCGAGACCTATTTACACATACGACCTACTTGATCCTATATTGACGTTCTAGCGAGTACAACTCCTACTACGCAATATCGTACGGTCCCGCACCCTTCCTGAACCTCCCTACGCCTTAGGGACCTCCCTGGACCTCCTAGGAACCCCTTCAAGGGTCACCATCTCGTTGTTTTAGCCACTACTAGGTCATTCCCGTCCTCGGTCGCGGTTCTTGTAGCTCCCTTCGAGCTCCCTTCGAGCTCCAGCCTGCTCCTAGCACGCTACAACATAAACCTCCACATACCAAAACCTACCCTAAGACCTATTTTGACCCAGGTCTTACACTGAGGTTGGTGGTGGACATAACGACATTTCTACTTGTAGGTGTTGTTTTCGAGCGTTTGGAGGGTTTCATGGACGAACGGATGTGGGCGCTTATACGCCCACGTGATTTGTAATGCGGACTTAAATTATAAGTCGGTGTGGGTCCACAACCAACCTGTTCATTCCCTCTTGACAACCGTTACAATGCGCAAGAAACGCATGCTGGCCGAGCTTGATACATCCCTAATTCTAGGGGAAGGTAAGCAAAATTTATTCTATTAACTTTGCAACTGGGTGACCCCGACCTTAGGGACACCAACATTGCACCTCCGAGCTGCCATACACATTCTTAGGTGACCCCGACCTTGGGGACGCCGAGAGCATGTATGGCAGCCCCATTTGCACCATACGTCCCACCGCCTACCGCCGTTTTTGTGGATACCGGCGGTTATATAGGGCATCGATCGCTAATACGCCCTTGCCCCCGCAGGTTTTCACGTTACCAGGAGCAAGCACGAGTTTAACCCGCATGTCATCCAGCCCGAAGTTCTGACTACGCTCAAGGTCCAGAGCGAATGGCTTCTCCATGAGGGACATCGGATATCCAAGGCCGCTTGGGCGGATGCTGTTGAGGAGGATACAGAGGTGTTTGACACGGCGGTACAGTTGGATACCTCCCTCCCCCTCTCTACACCAATGTCAACCACCTTCAAGCTGCTGGAGGGGTTGCTGAGGCCGGTCGACTTACAACCGCACGCCAAGCGCCCCCGATACATCCCAAACATGGCCCTAATGGCTGCTGCACGGAGGAAGGTCAAGGGCCACCATCGCGCGCGAATTTGACGTGTGGAGCAGCGTGCTACCATTCAGCAGCAGCTTGGGACGGGTCTGAAGGCGGTCGCGATTCGGAAGGGTATCGAGACCCAATCCCGGGCCTCGATATGTACATTTGTTGGCCCGGGTGCAACAGCATGGACGGGCAGTCGCGCGCCAGGACCGTATCCCAAAATTCGATACTTTTTGCACATACAAAATTCATAAAATTCAAACTTGTTACTAAATAAGTTAGATACATCTAAAAAGCTATCTCTCTTATTTTGGAAACCAATGGCCCAGAATATATTATACAATGAACGGATTTATGTTGAATTTGGACTTGGTATGTAGAAACGTTCAATGTGAATTTCCCACAGTCAGTTGCTCTACTATCTGCTGTGATGGTCTCCGCCAAAACCAAATCCTGTTGCGCCGGATCGCCCCCAATATACCTACGAATCCCTATATCAAAGCAAACTGAGAGTCAGAGGGCAATTAAGAAGGAATGCCGGAAGATTGGGAGATCCATGGCGTCTAGCCGATATCGACGCAGGTAAATTTTTTGTCCACTTTGTTTGTATCTTCACCTCATCATTTATCATAGGCAAGCTGAAGCGGGGAAGGCTAAGAACCGGTTGAGGATGGCGGAAACAAGAGCAGGGATGACAGATGAGGAAAAAGCTACAACAAATAGAAAGCGAAAGGAAGCTGCTGCTGCATCGTATCTCAGGCAAGTCATTCTAAGTATTCTCAGGTCCTCTTTCTTAGTCTAGTCTCTGCAGAAATCGAAAAGCTATCCTTCGAAGAGCGCAGGACAAACGGATTGCAACTTTTGTTGAAAAAATCGGACATCCAGATGCAGATTTGTGGTACCCTTACCAACGTAATACCTATCGTGTTGGGGAGGGAGCTGGTGTTTCTGCTAATCCTCGTATCTATCTCTAAGTTCAACTTCATATATAAAGCCTTCACTTATTTGGTTTGATAATGGACAGTCCTCAGTTAATCAAAATCAGAGAGAAGCGACGATAACATTGGATGAGCAGGATACAGCACAGTAACATGCACCATAAATAAACAAAAATTTAACTAAGACCCCAACACTTTTCCTTTGGAAGCTCGTAAGTCTGGTGGTTATTCTTGAGTGCAAGAAAGGCTTGCTGAGCATCATAGCGGGTACCAATATGAATAATGACCTTTCCTCCATGCCAGCAGAGTCCATACTTCATCAGTGTACTAGGGATCACCTTGAACATTGAAAAAGGACCAGGGGAATAAAGCTCACCGTCGGTTATACACTCCTGGATTTTTGCCTTTGACGACGATAAGGTGTTCTTTTGCCTGCACTGGTAACTTGAAAATGTCTAGAACACCCGTATACTTACATTCCTTATAGGCCTTTGCTGCGAGCTTTCGGTTGTTGAATAGCTTGCAGATGGCATCAGGAAACTGGTCCGTAAGTTCGAGAGCACCGGTAGCCCCTTTGGTTCCCTGCCATTCAAAATAAAGTCCTTCGGAGTTGTTTCTGCCGTGGTATACCAGGTACGTCTTTTTGATTGATTTCCCAGCTCTATGAACCCTGGCTTCAGCTGCAGTAACACCTCCCGACCCCGCCAAAGGTTCATCTTCATCACTACTGACCTCGGCAGCACTCTGAGGAACCCATCCACCACTGGAATCATCTGAGTCCTCAGAATCATCCGGACAATCTGCCTCATCCTCCGATGAAATCCATACCAGGCTGATTTTCCGTTGCAAGGGACTAGCAATCACGTCATGAGCTTCGGGCTGGGTCTTGCTTGCAGCAGGGTGGGGAGGGCGAAGGATTTTCGGTGATGAAATGTGCTTGACCCTACTAGAGCGAGTGGGTGTTGTAGGTGGACTGGAAAGTTTCCGAATCTCCTCTATAAGCATGCCTTGCATTTAATATATATTTGTCTAGAAAAGCAGGACTGATAACGCACGAATATCTTGCTCTGCTCGATCAAGCTGCTCTTTGAGCTGAGTATTAGCGGCGGCAACCCCAATCTCAGCCTTCTGTACCTCCTTGCTAATTGCACTGACCCCTACATCCATTCAGTCAGTAAACTGCTATCTATCAATGTGAAAGCTTACCTTTAACGTCTTTCTCTAGTAGTGCAACCAGAATTTCACGATCGCGGTAAATTGAGCGCAGGGTACAAGGTCGCTTTGCAGAAGAGGAGGAACGAGATGGCATTGTTGGTTCTGATCCAATATTGAACAAAAGAAATATGGAAATGAGTGGAAAAGGACATACCAGACATAATTAAAACTGAATGATCGATGTAAGGAATCAACCATGATCAATCAGCTTATCTAAAGCACATGCACCTACTGACCTGCCCTCAACACTTTGTTTAGTTTCAACACGCATTCTACTAGACACGCAAAATTCTTTCAACACTTATTAATTTCTGAAAAATGGCAAACCACAGCTTCCAATACCTCCTCTCATCGCCAGATGTTCCGCCTTCCCCATTTCCACAATATCCCAGCCAACCTCCACTGGACAATACGGGACACTATAACCTATCCAGCTTGCGCCGTCCTATACAAAATCCTCACTTTCTACGTGAATTTACTGCTACGCCATATTCTGCTCCTCAGTCCAGGACTAATTTACACCAAATCCCTGCCCAATCCTCCATGCCTGATCCCAAGGCTTACAGTCAACCAACTTCACGTATTGGCTTTTCTTCTCGCGAGGCTTACGCTCAGCCAACATCGCCTATGGACTTTCCGAGCCCTGGTATAGAATTTTCCTCAGGACGTAGTGCTTTGCTCCGGGACAATAACCATCAAACGCGGCCGGATATTGTGCAGAGTTTTCAGTCAGTCAATGGTCGACATTATACCCCTGGAAGCTTTTCTTCAGGCTATGATCTGCCCCCTCGCTCAGATTTCTCAGCAGTAACCAGCCAGAAAGGACATTTGGGGTCTAGTCAACGTGGAGCTCTGCAATGGAAGGAAACCGTAATTTGTAGCAATGTGGATGCGTCAAGGCTCCACTTACCAACCCCTCCTCATTCATCATATTCTTCTCCTCCCCTCCCTACTCCGAACTCTGGACGAAGCTATGGCCCAGGTCATGACCACCATGTGGTATCCATCCTCAATAATGATATAAATCCGACCAAAACATTTTCCATCCCACAATCTTCACAAAACCTATTCCCTCGATGTGAACCATCAACGATGCTCGCTCCTTCAGCAGGCCCTTGTTTTAGTAGACCTTTGTCCCATGAACCATTATCAACCTCCCCTTCCTCATTGAGTCCTCGATTGAGTGGCCACCCTTCCACCCTTAATTCCCTTTCATCCCTTGCTCATTTGGCCGATCCTCGGTTGAGTGGTCGTTCGGTATCCTGCAGTCCATTGCCATTGGGCGAAGAGTCTCCATCATCCATACGTGGAAGCTCTGGAGAAGCTGATTCATCGCTGGTCGGTAGTGGAACCAACAGCATCCAGTCTACACCAGTATCACTGGTCCATAGTGCACCTGATGGTGTCCAGCCTAGTCCGGTATCTACTGGTCAGGCAGAGCAGGTGCAATATCGAACAGTGAACTTGGGGATTTCGGAAAAATCTCTTGCTAAGGCTACGTCTGCCTTGAAGACTAAACTTCTGAACCAGGCGATTTCTCAGCTCCAGGCTGAACAGGAGGAAAAGGTCGTAGATTTGGCAGATACACATGGCGTAGTGGTCAGTAGGCTTAAGAAACTTGCCGGGACCTCAAAACATCATCGGAAGAGACGGGTGAACAGTGTCCAGGATGCCATTTTACATGCAAAAAGCAAGGAGCTGAATCAAGGTATGATTACTCTGCAAAGGTTATCAATACTTGCTAATACTTATCATAGGTAGACGATACAAAGCCAAAATTAATGAAATTCGACAGGCAGCAGAACTCGATCATGACCTTCAAAACGCAAAAACAGACCCCGACAAGTTGAAGGTATTGATGGATGAACTAGAAGAACATCAGCAGGCCAAAAAGGATGTGGCTAGAGCTTCAAATAAAGCAGGTGCAATGAAAGCAACTAAGCTATTACAGGGGTTTAATTCCGATGTGAGTGGTTCGAAATATTCTGTAAGACCTGGGTCGAAATAGGTCTTAGGGTAGGTTTTGGTATGTGGAGATTTATGTTGTAGTGTGCTAAGAGCAGGCTGGAGCTCGAAGGGAGCTACGAGAACCACGACCGAGGACGGGAATGACCTAGTAGTGGCTAGAACGACGAGATGGTGACCCTTGAAGGGGTTACTAAGGGGTCCAGGGAGGTCCCTAAGGCGTAGGGAGGTTGACGAGGAGTACGGGACCGTACGATATTGCGTAGTAGGAGTTGTACTCGCTAGAACGTCAATATAGGATAGAGTGGGTCGTATGTGTGAATGGGTCTCGAGGGTGTAAGCTCCCGAGAAGGGATGTGCCGGGGAGGGTAGGTCCCCGGGGGCTAGGCTTGAGGATGGACATCCTCGAGTGTAGGAGGTGGTAACGGAGAAGCAGTACGTAGTTCGACGTGGGAAGTAGCTTCGACGTTACCTAGATCGAGGTCCCGAAGCTTATAGAATAGCTAGGGAGCTCGAAGTGGTTTTGGGAGGTTAGCTCACCAAGGCGGTAGGCGTTGGGGAGCTTTAGTACTGTTCGAGGGAGCTCGGAAACTCACTCGGATTGCTTAGACGTGAAGTAAAAGCGTGTATTGGATCGTGTAGACGATCACGGAGACGATAGACAAGACTTGAGAGAAACAGAGATCGAGAAATAGAGAGTAAAGAGAATTCCGTATAGGTAGCAGGTACAAAGGGACAGGGACTGGACCTATGTAAAGGGTGTGTGTTCAACAATATACCAAGCTGGGGCTTCAGGACATTGCGGCGTTACTTAAATAGGTACGGGAAGTGAACAAGAGAACATCTGGAGGCATGAGGTAGCTAATCGGAGGGAGGGAGGTAATCGAGATTAATACTTAAAGGGGTTATCGGCTAGAGGGCTTTCGTACGCGTGTCGGGGTGAAGGACGTTTGGGTAGTGGCGTCAGAAATACTTGGGGAGGTGTCTGGTGGTACTTGGGGAGGTGCGGAGGACATACAGGAATACTTGGGGAGGTGTCTGGTGGTACTTGGGGAGGTGCGGAGGACATACAGGAGGTGGGTAGGACGTATGGTAACGTGTGGTGGTTACTGGGACTGGTCTGGTTGTAGCCAGGGCATGACATATTCATACGCTAAACATATACTAATCTGTCCGAATAGTTCCAGGAGCTCCGAGGGACTACCGATATTGCAGGTTTTGGATTCTTTGTACGGGGAAGCTTTGAGAGTTCCATCAAGCCCACTATTGTGGGTGGTGGTCCTGTCCTTGAGTTTTTCCAGAAGTACTTCAACAAGGATCCATGGGAGATGGCCTGTTTATTTGAGGCGTTTGTCACTACATATAATAAGGGTATGTTTTCTTACCTCAATTATATTCTCTACTGAAAATTGACATGTATAGTTGGAAGTCGCAAGCTTCTTCACAGTGAAAAGGCGAAAGTGACTAGTAAAACAATTTCTGAGTCGTTGGGTAAGTCCTTTCCTTGCAAAGCTATCTTTTTTGTTGATACTTGGTACCCATAGCTCATATCACTGGGATTGACAAGATCTGAATGAACTACCCCAACTTTCGAACCAAAATTTCTGCGTGTTGGGAGATACTTTCCCTATTACTTGCCGATTCATTCCGGACTCACGTGACTTCACATACTTATACTCTTTTTCGCACGTTCATCCCTCAGCTGTTTCTACCTTGTTGGTTCAACACTGAGGGTGAGTATCTTTGTTTTATTACCTATACTTATCGATACTTACTCGTTAGTTAGACTTCGGCTGTATCGCTCTTCGTATAGGTATTATCTCAGCGGTTTCTACCTTGTTGGTTCAACACTGAGGACTTCGGCTGTATCGCTCTTCGTATAGATATTTGACCTCTAAGAGGTTATGGGTTATTCCCTTTAGGTCTTTATCCTATACGTCGAACGTATAGAACCACCAATTTTTCAGCTCAACTTGTGGAGTGACGCGTTCGTTATCGCTTAACGCGATCGATACGTGAATATTTACTGCCGTGGATGTATACCGACGCTACAGGGTCTCCGATGGATCTGACTGATCCTGTTCATCGCGATTGTGCTCCGTCAGTACCATACCAAACGCCAGTCTCCGTGCCTCTTCGTCCAATCACTCATCCGACTGCATATATGCGCGTTCCAGCCCAGGATGGGATTTCGCCTGGTATAGGACCGGGACAATTGATCACTTTTCCTTCACCTCCTGTTCCTTCTCAACTCCATCATAGTTCTACATTCCCATCGTTTCCTTCCTTTCCTTCAGTCAATACCATCCCTCAATCTGTTTCAGAGACCTGGCATCATCGTATACCTACTGTTCCACATAGCTTACCTCTTCTCAACCAATATCACGTTCCTCGACCTCTTCCTCCTGCTCCAACCAATTCTCTTAATGAACTTATGCAAGATACTTACACTCCAATCACTTCTCCTAATATCCGTTTGTTCAATTACCTACGATCACCTGTCTCGGTCCCACCGGCATCTATCCGGGCACCTTCGAGAATGGCTTCCCGTATGGACTCTCCCCGAATCATCGACCGCGTTCCATCGAGGGTTATGCACCAACCGCGACCTCATCAACTTGTCGATCTGGATCGTATTTCGTCGGCCTCCATAGATTTTCACAACGACCTTCACAGCGCTCCAGCCGTTATGACGGAATTCCCTAGAGATATGTACGAGATGAACCACAGTCGACCTAATACAACTCGACCTGTTCCTCAGTGGTTTCCGGATTCGATCCCACATCCGCCTATGCAGCCTTATCCCATATATTACGCCAACCAACAATACCCATTTCCATATCCACCACCCCCTCGTTCCAATACTCCTCGTTTCAAAATCGAGTATTCATCCATCCACTCGACGTTTCTCGCGACGATCAAGGATTCGGATTCACTTAAGGACCGTAAATCTTGGGTAAAATGGAATGAGGGCGTATGGCAAGCCGTCGCTGATGGTTTCGTTCTGGGTCACATATGCGATGAACCACCTTCGGGAACTCCACGAACGGAATGGAATACTCCTTCCCTACGGCCGATTCTCTCTTCGACTCCCACACGTAAGGAACTCGAGGCGAAATTGAAATGGGACAAGGACGACGGATGGACATCATCAATCCTTACTGCTCGACTGTCTGATGAAGCTAGGAACCATTTACCACCTATGATTAACGATCGCGGCGAACGTCGAACTGCACGCCAAATATACATTCGTTTGAAGGCAGCTTATCAAGCGGCACCGGATAGGAAAGCATGTCTCCGTATACAGGATGAACTCTTAAATTCCCAGATCCATAGCATGGAAATCGAGAAGTTTAACCTCAAATGGAGTTCGACCCTTACAACTCTTCGGAACTACGGATACGAAATTCCTTGGGATACTCTCATCTCTAAATACATTTCGAAACTACCATCCGGCCCTCGCTACGTCTATCTTAAACAAGCTCTCGAAGAAGAATTTGACGCACCTGGAGTAATTCCCAACAGAGATCTCTTTGACAAGTTTGCGAGTCGTCTGGAAAGCACTCGAAACCGTGAACTTTTGGATCTATCGGATTCTGGGGGTGGACCGTTTAACCGACGTTTTCAGAAGAGTGGATCTGGTACTCCTGATAAATCAACAGATTTACAGAAACCTCGCGATGCACAGACTGTATCTAAACCGAATCCAAAACCAACCGCTTATGTCACAACGACCAATCCGCAGAATACGAACATGACCTCAAAGATTGAGAATGCGGATACTGTACTTGATGTAACTACTGTTATCCCACCGAATAATACAACCGTTCGTTCCACTTATCCCGCGCGTCGACTTAAACCTTTTGCTGCACTCTTATCTACATTCTCGAATTCTCCTCTATCAACTGAAGGTTCAGAACGGAATCAATCATTTGCCTATTCCTCACTGGTTCGGAAAAACCACATCCTGTTGGATTCAGCATGCACGAACCACATCGTCAATGACCGCAGTTTTTTCCACACATATGATGTCGATGGAGCTACGGCCGTACAGACAGCTAACTCAGGAATACTTTCGACCCAGGCATCTGGCACATGTTATTTTGAAACCCATATCGAGGGAACGAACGACAAACTTATTCTGGAGATGAACGATTGTCTGTTTGCACCAGATGCTCCCGTATCCTTGATCTCCGTAGGCGCGATGCTTGAACATGGCTTTACCTTCACAATATTACCCCACGTAGTCGAAATCCACTCAAATCCTGGCAATCACTTCATAGCCGATGTTATGAACCGCCTTTGTGTACTCCGAGGCAAATTCATACTACCGAATGAGGATTCTTTGAATCCGATTCACTTTGCAATGCCAGTATTCATACCTCGGATTCCTAATGGTGCATTATTCCATGAACGTTTTGGCCATCCAGGTGTTGACTTGACGAATGAACTACTCACTGGAACGAGTGCTACGGGTCTTGATGAATGGAATGGTACTAAAATGTGTGGAATCTGCGACTCATGCTTAAAAGGCAAACACCCTCGTTTTGCTTATCCGTATCAGGGAAATCGAGCTTCAGCCCCACTAGAATTAATCCATACGGACACATGTGGACCAATTGGGACAATGTCAAATCACCACAGCTCCCATTTCAATATCATAGTTGACGACTACACGAGTGCTTTAACCGGAGGCTGTTTTGCGAAGAAGAACCAAGCATTACGAATTATAAAAACGACAATTTCTACTTGGGAAAATCTAATGTCACCTCATAAAGTCAAAAGCATTAGACTCGATGGCGCGAAAGAATTCCATGGGTCGGAAGCTACAGAGTATTTCGAGGAGAAAGGAATTTCGGTTCAGAAAACTGCAGCATATTCCCATCAACAAAACGGAAAAGCGGAACGATGGGTTCGAATCATAGAGAACGATGCTATGACCATGTTAGTCCACGCCGGTTTACCTTTACAATTCTGGGAGGATGCAGTCCGCACTGCACTATACATCCGCTTCCGTCTACCAACGAAGACACTCCCCAACAACAAGACGCCTTATGAAATGGTCCACCACAAAGCTCCAAACCTTTCCCATCTTCGAGTATGGGGGTGTCAGTGTTGGATCCAGGTATCCGAAGACATCCGTTTGAAATTCGGAGACAAGATGCTAGAGGGGATATTCATTGGCTATGAGGATAATCGTGTAGGCTGGCGAGTTCGTGACACAAAAGGCAAAGACCATTTTTCTGACCAAGTCGTCTTCAACGAATCACAATTTGGACGCCTCCATGGACCAAAATCTTCGACTTTACCCAAAACAGTCAACGCCTCGAAGATTACTAAAACGATACCCATTCTTTCTACTCCTATTGAACGTCCAGATTCTCCGAAAGGTCCTCGCCCACGTCGTACCGTCAAACTAACCGAACGAGGGAAAGAATGGCGGGATGGAATTAAAAAACGGGATGAGTTGATTGCGGAACGAAGAGTAAATGATGGTCTATCACCAGCTCTCACACCACAAATCGATACTGATATTACAGGATGTTCTTTAGCATGCCAGATAACCGAAGATCATCTATCTTGCCTTGAAGACGACACGGAATTTTTCTTTGCGGCATTAGCAAACATTCCTCGGCCCTCACTTCCACTTTCAACTAAATCAATCTCAACTTCGAAACCTAAGATTTTTGATCTCAAGAAAGCACCATCGACACGACGCGAAATGCTGCTACGACCCGACGTAAACGATTGGCTCGCAGCAGAGGAGAAGGAAATCACTGGCCTATTCGAACTGGAAGTATTCAAACTAACGGAAACGTGTCCGAAAGGGAAGTTCCCGATTGGTCTAAAAATGGTTTATGACCTTAAAGTCGACGGTACCAAGAAAGCTCGACTGGTAGCCCAAGGCTTTACTCAACGTCCTGAAGACTACGGAAATGTACATGCTCCCGTAACTCGAATGGTTTCATACCGGATCGTAATGGCATGGACTGCAAGTATGGATCTGGAACTGTACTCCTTCGATGTTAAACAAGCATTTCTCAATGCACCCCTCGAAGAAGAAATTTACGTTAAACAAATTCCAGGTCGTCCTATACCGAACCAACCGACTGCAGTATACCGCCTACAACGGGCCCTCTATGGTCTTCATCAGGCATCGGCGGCATGGTATTCAACTTTGTGTCATGCGTTGGAAGGTCTTGGGTTCTATCGTTGCGAATGCGACAATGCTGTTTTCATTGGGCGATGGACAACACCTCCTGATTCATCAATTCAGATGCCCGACGGTGGTGATCCACTTATTATGATCATTCCTGTCCATGTCGATGATGGTCTAGTATCCACTAATTCCTCGAGACTATACTCATGGTTTATTCAACAAATTAACTTGCGCTTTAAGGTTGTAGATTTAGGTCCGACGTCTATGTTCTTAGGCATTCGGATTTACCGCAATCGCAAAAAACGACTATTATGGTTATCTCAGGAGACATACGTGGTGGAACTACTGGAACAATATGGACTCACGGAATGTGTATCTCACGACCTACCCCTTCGATATAAATTCGATGGACCTGATTTAAATCCCTCACTCTACGCTGATGTCGATGCCGAATCCTTAACAAAAATTTACCAAGCTCTCATCGGATGTCTATTGTTTTTAGCTCTATGCACGCGACCGGATATTGCTTACTCAGTAATGTTTCTTGCCCAATTCAACTCGAATCCCTTACCACGACACCTTGTTGCTGCAAAAGGCACACTTCGATATCTTGCGAAGACCCGATCTTGGACACTGCAGTATGGGGGTGCATATCGCGACGATCTTATCAAAACTCTAGGAATTGGTTCCGATATGATGGCTCTATCTGACGCTGACTGGGGAAGTAATTCTATCGATCGCAAATCGATCTCAGGTTTCGGAATCTTCTTGTTTGGAGGTCTAGTTGCATGGTCCGCATCAAAACAGAAGAGTATTGCACTATCATCAACAGAAGCCGAATATATGGGTCTCACTCATGTCCTCAAAGAACTTCTCTGGATTCGAGTATTTACCTCTTTGATTAAACTTCCTATCCCTCATCCTTTCCCACTCATTTCTGACAACCGATCCTCCATTGACATTGCCAATTCCCGTTCTGTTTCAAATCGCTCTAAACATATTGACATTCGGTACCATTTCATCCGTTCTCACATTGAAGATGACTCCATTACAACGATCTGGTGCTCCTCTCTTGACATGATTGCAGATATATTCACCAAGTCTTTACCTACTGACTTACATTACAAACATTCTCTTTCCCTCGGACTTGTTTCACTTCCTGATGATTTTTGAGATCCTTTTTGCCTTCTTTCATCGGTGGGGGTGTGTTGGGAGATACTTTCCCTATTACTTGCCGATTCATTCCGGACTCACGTGACTTCACATACTTATACTCTTTTTCGCACGTTCATCCCTCAGCTGTTTCTACCTTGTTGGTTCAACACTGAGGGTGAGTATCTTTGTTTTATTACCTATACTTATCGATACTTACTCGTTAGTTAGACTTTGGCTGTATCGCTCTTCGTATAGGTATTATCTCAGCGGTTTCTACCTTGTTGGTTCAACACTGAGGACTTCGGCTGTATCGCTCTTCGTATAGATATTTGACCTCTAAGACTGCGAAGTACAAAGTCAAGATCATTGGGTGGCCGATAGATGTATCTTTAGTCTCACCAAGGGATATCACCGATCCTTTGAAGCTCGACACCTTGTATGATGCCTGGAGGTCTGGCTCGGCATATTGGAGTACCATGGATAAGCGGGAATATAAAAGGTTCATGCAGCAGTTGGACAACGACAAAGCGGCAGGTTTACAAATCGAAATCCCTCGGAAGGGCCAAAGTGACATTGGCGGGACACATCGAAAGGCTACAACTAAACGTTCACAAGAAAATGATACCAGGGAGCCACCAGCAAAGCGTAAACGGATGAGCCTATCAACTAATAAAACGGCCATTATAGTGCAGGACCAGGATCAGGACCAGGACACGAACGATGACAAGGAGAACATGGAGGAGGACCAAGATGCAAACTATGACGAGGAGAACGTAGAGGAGGGGAGTGAGGATGAGGATGAGGGTGAGGATGAGCTGGATGAATGAATGCCTGCAAACTTGTCTTATCACTACATGTTGTAGTCAATATTCCTAAATTCTGACCACAATGATATCCAATGTCTTTAAAATAAGCGAGTTGTTGGAAAGTTGGAACAGTGAGCAAGGACGTTATTTATGATGAGCGGGAAGTCGGGACAATGAGCGGGAAGTCGGGACAATGAGCGGGACATAAGCTGACATAAGACTGGGAAGGAGTCGGGGCGGAAGAGCGCCCGGGTACAGATGGCGCCTCAGTACATATATTACGGTCAGTATATTTACTGATTGTTTATCTGGTTTATTCAAGGATGAGAAATTGCCCTTATTGCTACGTATACATGCGGATGACGATCCGATCAAAACGTTCTATATATACTGACAGGTGGGATTATCAGGTGACTCCAAGCCATAGCTATACAGTTTCACACGATTCCCCTGCATGTACTCATTGTCTCGTCGTTCCCTCCGAGTCTTTTCCTCAGCATTCATCACTTTGGTTGAGGTATGTTCACTATATTTATCTATACCTATAGCTCGTACATACTCACTATCGCTCTAGGTTCAACAGGTACTACATCCAGGTACGTCAAGTGTATCCTTTGTTTCACTTCTCCCTGACAATCACAATGGTGTTCAGTGCTCAACACAAACTGAGGTGGATTCGCAGGCGAATCCCTCACAAATCAAATCCTACACATCTTTTAAATCGTTCATTTGCGCTTTTCAAAGTTGCCCTAATCATAGTAGGTTTGTGACTTCCACGGACATCGACGCAGTACGAACTTTCACCTATCTGCGCAAGGCATCCACCTATTAACAACTAATCGATGCCCTTTCTCCAGTCCCTGAATATCCCGACGTACCTTTTCATCGTCAAAAAACCTGCAATATGATATTCCTCATGTCGTATCATTCGTGGTGTTCGCTCACTATCCTTGTTTCAATGCTTCTTGTTGGCCCGTCATTTGCCAGTCCCTTGGCTCACCAAAGTCCTGCGACGGACATCACCAGGAGGCACCTTGAAGCGCGCAGTGAGTTACTTTCCACAGTTTTTCTTCAGTTTGAGTACTGAAGTGTTTCATGATACATAGATGGAACTTATTTCAATGCCATACCTGTCTTCGTTCAGCGCACCTTGAACGGAGCCAAGGTTCGGTTGGGTCAGAAGCGGGTTGATCCAAGGGAAGCTTGGGCCTTCTACATCAGTGATGGACAACAAGGGCTGGTTGGTCACATCGATTGGGAATCTGATCCTCACGCGCCAAATTGGCCTTGGGTTGTCAGTTTGACCGCGAAAAGACTTCACGCTGGCACCAAATCACTCTTTTATGTTGATCTCGGGAACCAAGAGCAGCTGGTGTCTGTTATTCAATACTTGAAAGATGGTCTTCCATTCCAGGGGAATTTTGGTTTCGTCGATGCTGCATTCAAGTATCTGTTCACATACCTGGGCGAACATCAGCGTGAAGTGCCATCAATACCCGAGTCTTTGGAAAGTGCGCTCAAGAAACTGCTAGATATGGAAGCAGCGGAAGAACATGTAAAGGTTGCTGAATGGGTAGCGAAATACAAGGAGAGTTACTTGCAGCAATGGGACCAGAAACCTTCACACTCTTAACCTCCACATGCTACATGATCGATGATCCCTAGAATTATAGATGTTTATTAGGTTTTATATGTAAACTGCGTTGAATGTTTGTTGGCTATTGCATCCCTTTGCAAAGTTTTGCATCAAACCATTTGTAGAAGAGTCGTGTGTCAGTCTGACATGAGAGAGGTAGTCTCGCAAGCCAGAATTTATGATAAGTGAAGAAAATTTCGTTCGCTTATGGAGTGAAGGTGGAATTAATTATGTAGATCTGAGTCTTGCATACGTCCGTAATTTGAGTCTGTTCCACCATGTCAAAACATCCATGGCCATTTGAATCCGCGAATGAGACGGGCTCCTTTATCTAAATGTTAACAGCCTGGATTGCCCGACTCTTCATAAAGGGGACCGTCATCGACACCGTCAACGCGGTCAACGGTCCTGGGTGGATATTCGTCTTTTGGGAGGGATATGTGCGGCTACGACAGTGGTTATAAAAATTGGGCCGGGGTGTTGAAGGGCGAGGGAGGGCCGCGGTGAACAGCTTACCCTACATGATGAGCGTTAGCACTTCACTGTCCAGCAATGTGACTGCCCGTATCATCATGATATGTGTTGCATTCTTACAGTGTTGCAAGGATCCCTTTCGAAAGAATATTATTCAATACTAGCAGTAACCCGTGCGATGCACAGCTTAATTACGCTCGTCTGTGATGTCAATTGAACCCTGCACGACGCACGTGCATTTATGTTAAGACAAATTTTGTCTAGCCAATCAGAATGATTGGACCAAGCAGGGACAAACACATAATTTTTTGTAGTGTTGATATACAGGAGCATATCGTAAGGGACCGGCGCTTATAAAAGCGAGCTTCACTGTTTCTAAACCCCCATCTGCCTATCCTCGTGCAACGAACAATTCAGAAGTGAGAGTGCTCGGCACTATAGTTGCAACGTTATGGAACCCAGAGTCACATTTGCTCCAGGACTCGCGTCAGACGTTGTCAAACCATCTCGTCCCTCTCGGAAAATACCCACAGAAAAGGACTACGGTCCTCTTGCCTATGCAATTATACTTCCTAGGAGAGCAATACTTCCCCAACTAGCCGAAACGGACCCAGACATACTTGGCGACCCGGATGTCATCGATACTGCAAAGTTGAGGGAACAACGCGACGCAATTGAGATTTCACTCGAAAACATGTGCGACGAAGCCCGGAAGATATGGCCAAACACTTTTGGGTGTCTTGTAGATCCCACGTTTGAAGATGGTTCATGTTACGCTTTAGGATTCGCTGATAATACTCGTCCTGAGAATGGTTCGTTGCCCACAAAGGATCAGATTCAGCAGATCAGGGAGCGTCTGAGGCTCACGGAAGAGGACTATAGACTGTGTTGGTTTCAAGAGTTGTATCCATGGGAATATCGTCTTTAAGGTCAGCGTTCACCAACCACTATCATCACTTGTCGTTATACTGATGCATGCTTCGCCTACAGATACATTGCATCGTCATTTTTGCTTTCTCTTCATTCTTCTGGATTATCTGTTCGCACTGTTATGCTATGAATGCAACACAATTTTCTTAGAGGATCACTATCCTTCTTGCGCATTCCTGCGCGCCAACTGTTTTACAGAGCCTGCTTGTTTTTATTGAACAACTGAATACACACATTCCAGACCGCAAGCTTCGTTTTCGACCCGCAAGTTGAAGTTTCTGTCGTGTAACTGCGGGCGGGTTATTCGATATCAGGATCGCTCTGGTACTACTAGCGGGGATGCACAATGGCACAATGTATCGTCAACTTGTAAATTTTCTGCGGCTTTGCAAACGAACGTTCCGGTGCGAATGCCTATGAAATTTCTGATGCTCGATATTTTCTCTATCTTACAGCAGCTGATATCGAGCGTCAAAGTCACTTCCACTACAAGGACGTGCCCCGGACGTGCTCAAACCATCTGATTTCAGGTGGAAGACCACCTTGAATCCCCAACGTTGAGACTTTGGGCCACTCGCACATGCGCGATCCTTCCCCTGAAGAATGGAATACTGGGGTAACTGGGGTAGCCCTGCTTCAACTAGTCCAGTACAACAAGAAAGAAGCTCGCACACGATTTCTAGTTCAATCAACCGTCTGTGAACGTTTGTAAGATCAGGATAAGCCACTTTATTGCTTTCGTATACTCATACAGGTTTTGCTGCAGCTCGATTTCCCCTTTTCTCGCAAACATTTCCAACTCTGTCACTAGTGTTCCGCTGACATTGCAATTGATTGATAAGAGGTGGTTTTGTTCAGAGGGAGCTGAGGAGATCGAACGAGCGATGTCGGGTATGTCGACTATCTTGAATTTGCTTTTTTCGAGTGGGATTCATCGTGATGAACGCAGATGCGACGTTTGTTGATGCCTAGACAGAGTTCTTCCGTGTCTGCTTGCGTGAGTTCAAGTTACACGTCATTTTCCATTTCGTTACTCTCTTGTCAAACTCTTTCGCTAACTCCATTCTATCAAAACAGGACAGACTAACATTTTCTGAAGCACATCATCGCCATCGTTCACATCGTGGTCATCATCCTCAACTACGTCCACTGTCACATCGGTTTCCGTGCCTATGTGGACATTGGATTCCTCCTGACACAGTGATGGGAGTTGGTACAGAACCTTGATCATACACAATAGGAGCAAAAGCATCGTCTGCGGTCGATTGAGATTTCTTGGTCTACGCGGCACAACTTTTTTCTGCACTGGCCTAACATTCCCTACCCAGATATGTTGTTGACCAGTCACAAAACGGTACGGACCTCCCTGGATAGATCTGAGAAGGTCTCGCAACGTATCTTCATACACAATCAAACAATGGTTTTCAAGAGCACGAGGATTTGACAGGAAGGACCAGGCATGCGATTTTTACCCCAAAATGTTGTGGCGGGTGACATAGGGCTCCAGCGTAACCGTAAGGGGTGGTGGAGGAGATGAAATAAAATCGAGAACGGGTTCCGGCGCCAGGCTTATAGTTTCGATGCAGTCGAATGGAATAGGACCGGGGAGCAAATCAAATTGTACGACGCTTTTGTATCCGACACGAAGCTGTAGAAAGTACTGTTTGTAGTAGAGAACGATCACAGAATTGGCACAACTACATATGGCGACGTGATAAGTACATCGATTTTCTCGTTGTTCTTGTGAACGTGCAAAACCGCAATTGTATTATAGACATGTGAATTGTTTTTGATATAAACCTGCCCTTGAGCTTGGGCCCTTGACTCACCTCTGAACCCCCGTCTCCTTATCCTCATCAACTCAAAGTTCAAAGTGAGAATGCTCGGATAAAGAGTGATTCCGTACTAATCACATTACTTTAGTTCGTTATGGAACCTAAAGTCACATTTGCCCCAGGACTCGCGTCAGACGTTGTCAAGCCTTCTCGTCCCTCTCGGAAAATCCCCACAGAAAAGGACTATGGTCCTCTTGCGTATGCAATCATACTTCCCAGGAGAGCAATGCTTCCCCAACTAGCCGAAACTGACCCAGATATCCTTGAGAACGTCGACTTAGCCAAGGTGTGGGCACAAAGCAACGCAATTGAGGCTTCACTCGAAAACATGTGCGACGAAGCTCGGAAGATATGGCCCAACACTTTTGGGTGCATTGTGGATCCCACGTTTGAAGATGGTTCATGTTACGCTTTAGGATTCGCTGACAATACTCGTTTTGAGAATGGTTCGTTACCCACAAAGAATCAGATTCAGCAGATCAGAGAGCGTCTGAGACTCACGGGGAAGGACTATAGACTGTGTTGGTTTCAAGAGTTGTATCCTTTAGAATATCGTCTTTGAGGTCAGCGTTCACCTACCACTATCATCCGTTGTCGTTATACTGATGCATCTTTCTCTTACAGATACATTGCATCGTCATTTTTGCTTTCTCTTCATTCTTCTGGATTATCTTGTCGCATTGTTATGCTGTGAACGCAACACAATGTTCTTCGAGGATCACTTTCCTTTGCGCGTTCCTGTGCGCCTTTTTTAATGAACAACTGAGTACACACATTCCAGACCGCAAGCTTCGTTTTCGACCCGCAAGTCGAAGTTACTGTCGTGTAACGGCGGGCGTCGGTATCAGGATCACTCTGGTATTACTAGCGGTAGCAGGGATGCACAAAATAAATTTTCTGCGACTTTGGAAACGAAAGTTCCGGTGCAAATGCCTATGACATTTCTGATACTCGATATTCTCTCTATCTTACAGCAGCTGATACTGAGCATCGAAGTCACTTCCACTACAAGGACTTGCCCCGGACGTGCTCAAACCATCTGATTTCAGGTGGAAGACCACCTTGAATCCCCAACGTTGAGACTCCGGGCCACTTGCATATGCGCGATCCTTCTCCTGAGGAATGGAATACTAGTGTAGCTGGTGTAGCGCTGCTTCAACTAGTATAATACAGCAAGAAAGAAGCTCGCACACTATTTCAAGTTCAACGAACCGTCTGTGAACGTTTGTAACACTTTATTGCTTTCGTATACTCATACAGGCTTTGCTGCAGCTCGATTTCCCCTTTCCTCGCAAACATTTCCAACTCGGTTCCTAGTGTTCCGTTGATATTGCAATGAACCGGTGAGAGGTAGTTTTGTTCCGATGAAGGTGAGGAGGTCGATCATCTTGAATCTGTTTCTTCCTAGTGGGATTATAACCACCCGAATCGTAATGAACGCAGATGTAACCTTCGTTATTGACTTGATGCCTGAACAAAGTTCTTCCGTTTCTGCTTGCGTGAGTTCAAGTTTCTCATGTTGTCAAACTCTTTCACTAACTCCATTCCATCGAGACAGAATAATATTTTCCGAGGCACACTGAGTGCACTCCTCTTGTTAGTATCAACCTCACCGCCAATGCACTTGATGGTCCCGGGTGTACATCTGTCTTTTAGGGAGGGATACTTGCAATTGTGTATGTGGTCATGAGAATTGTGCCGGTGCGGAGGGCGAGGAGAGCTGGGATATGGGGGAGAGGAGGAAGTTTTGGGGATTTAAATAAACACAATGTTAATGAGGCCTTAAGGGTGAAAGGCTTTCAACTTCTGTTCTGCGTCTTCTAATCTTCTAACAGTGAATGTCGGTCGAAAAGGATAACAGGAACGCCAAGTTCACTACATAATGCATGGAAGCACTGCCCCTCAAGGCCCCAGTAGGCCTCTCTGACCAGCACTGTGACTAATCGTGTCTAGCTAACCATCATATGTGTTGCATCTTTACAGTATTGTATCATAATATAGACTGGACTTGAGCCGCATAGTTGAGAGTTATACATGGTAAGGGTATATGTATATCGTTTATTTCTGTCCTTTTGAACGGGTACTCATGCGTGTCGAGCTGCCCTTCAATTGCCTTGACCCCGCTTGACCATCCAACACTTTACTGTCCTCTGCTTTATCATTCTCGACTTGACCACCTCCTGCTCGCCTACCTCCTGCTCGAGTACCCTCTGATTGGCTATTCCCTAATTGACTACTCCCCGATTGACTACTCGCACCAGCGTCCTTTACTTCCGCCTCAACCTTCGGTCAATAGCCCGATATCCCTGTTGCCTTCATAAAGTATATCTGTCTGATCTTGGTCAGTTCGTTGTCAGAACGGACAGTCCCAATCTCAAAGTATATGTCACTGAACAGGTCACAGAGTTCGTGTCGCAAGGCGCGGTAGCTGTGAGGCTCTTTACCAGGTTCAGGCCAAGGGCAATCCTCCCGAAATATAGGAGCATATCGCCAAAAGGGACCGGCGCCTATAAAAGCAAGAAGTTGGCTGCTGTTTGGGTACCTTTTAAAATGGATGATGGTATAGTTGATCATTTGGTTCATAGCAATTGTCAAGTGGATTTCCATATCTGAACTAGTGTACCCCTTCGGGGCCCTACACCTTGCTTGGTTCAGTGCATAGCTTACAAATTAATGTAACTGTATAGCTAAAACGAAAACGGCCCGCATTATATTGCAAAATTGACTCTAGTGTGCAGCAGTATCCTCTCTGTTGAAAAGTATCTAAAAGTAATGTTGGAACATCGGTACCAAAGTATCGCGACCAAACTTCCAACCACGTAAAGTGAAAGCAACATCAATGGTCACCCCATTCAGAGTCTGTGGTAGCAGAACCTCAGGCAATGGCGCACCGGTATGATCAACGGTGTTGAAGTTGGCAACTGCAAGGTTCTGCGATGCATCAACCCATCGGGGGTTGGTACATTCTTTTGCAGGAGTCAAATCAGTGAGACGTCCTGCAAACAGTTAGTGCAAACTCTAAAGGTAAAGTTGGCCACTGACCACCACATCCTTCTCCATAAGCACGAGCCTGGGTAGAGACAGTCAGCGTGGATTGAATGTCATTGTCTGCCACATACACAAAAGCGGCAGGGAGTACC
Organism: Lentinula lateritia; assembly: GCA_028011325.1. NCBI lineage: Eukaryota > Fungi > Basidiomycota > Agaricomycetes > Agaricales > Omphalotaceae > Lentinula > Lentinula lateritia. The sequence goes on from JANVFT010000068.1 coordinate 24,708, forward strand.
AATCTTCATGTGCGTGTCCGCAACGCCACCGCCTTCATTGAACCACAGGTAACGTGTAGGTTCTCCCTCAGTCCGCATAAGTATCCTCTGAAGATGCTTGATCTTCATTAGCGCAGGTTCCCAATGATGCATGAGCAATAGTGGTAATGTTGAATGGTGATTTGGACGCAATATCCAACTCCATTGATAACGCAGTGTTAGATCTCAGTTTCAGTAGGAGGAAGTTGCTAACATTGACCGTATATGATTCGACCAAACGGAGTGCAATTTCAGTTTGGGATGTCTTAGAGGTCGAGTATCCTGTACGAAGAGCAAAACGAAACAAAACCTCAGTGTTGAACCAATAAGGTAGTAACAACTGAGATTTGTACCTGTACGAAGAGCGAAACAAAACAAAACTAAGTAGCTAGTGAGTATCGACGAGTATAGGTACAAATAGAAAAGACTCACCCTCAGTGTGGAACCAATAAGGTAGTAACAACTGAGGTTGATGAACGTGTGAAAATGACTATAAGTAAGGTGAATCACGTGCATCCGGAATGAATCGGCAACAAAAGGGAAAGCATCTCCCAACACACCCCCACCGATGAATGAAGGAAAAATATCAAGGTATGTCAGGAAGTGGGATTAGTCCAAGTGAAAGTGAGTGCTTGTAATGTAAATCAGTAGGTAAAGACTTTGTGAATATGTCGGCAATCATGTCAAGTAAAGAACACCAAATTGTTGCAATAGAATCATCTTCGATATGGGAGCGGATAAAATGATAACGAATATCGATATGTTTGGAGCGGTTGGATACAGAACACGAGTTGGCAATGTCAATGGAAGAACGATTGTCAGATATAAGTGGAAATGGATGAGGAATTGGAAGCTGAATGAGAGATGTAAATACCCGAATCCAAAGAAGTTCTTTGAGAACATGCGTCAAACCCATGTACTCAGCTTCAGTCGATGAGAGTGCGATACTCTTTTGTTTTGAAGCGGACCATGCAACTAATCCCCCGAATAAAAAGATTCCGAAACCCAAAATTGATTTTCGATCTATGGAATTGCTTCCCCAATCAGCGTCAGATAAGGCCATCATGTCGGAGTCAATTCCAAGGGTTTTGATGAGATCGTTACGGTGTGCACCCCCATATTGCAGTGCCCATGATCGAGTCTTGGCCAGGTATCGGAGTGTTCCCTTCGCCGCAATGAGATGTCGAGGTGAGGGTTTGGAATTAAATTGTGCGAGGAACATGACCGAGTATGCAATGTCTGGTCGTGTACACAGAGCTAGAAATAGTAGACATCCAACAAGAGCTTGGTAAATCTTGGTTAGAGATTCGGAATCAACGTCATCATAAACGGAAGTTGTTGATTCAGATCCATCAAATTTGTAGCGGAGTGGCAGATCGTGTGAGACGCATTCCAGTAGTCCATATTGCTCTAGTAATTCCGTCATGTAGTTCTCCTGAGACAGCCATAGCAACCGTAGAGCGCGATCCCGATAGATTCGAATTCCTAGGAACGTGGAGGTTGGCCCTAAATCAATGACCTTGAATCGTAAGTTAATGCTTTTGATGAACCATGAGTAGAGTTCCGAAGAATTTGTCGAGACTAAGCCATCATCGACGTGAACAGGGATGAACATTACTAGCGGGTCACCGTTTTCTGGCATTGGAATAGATGAATCGGGAGGTATCGTCCATCGTCCAATAAAAACAGCATTATCGCATTCGCAGCGGGTAAAGCCAAGATCTTCCAAAGCATTACACAAAGTCAAATACCATGCCGCTGAAGCTTGGTGAAGCCCATATAGTGCTCTTCGTAAACGATATACCGCAGATGGTGAATTAGGTATAGGACGACCGGGAATCTGTTTGACGTAGATCTCTTCCTCCAAAGGTGCGTTCAGAAATGCCTGTTTAACATCAAATGAAAAAAGTTCTAAATTCATTTTCGCTGTCCATGCCATCACTATTCGATATGATACCATTCGCGTAACAGGAGCGTGAACGTTACCATAGTCTTCAGGTCGTTGTGTAAAACCCTGCGCCACAAGTCTTGCCTTTTTCGTTCCATCGAGTTTGAGGTCATAGACCATCTTCAGCCCAATCGGAAACTTATCTCTCGGACATCTCTCTGTTGCCTCAAATACACCCATTTCGAACAAACCAGTAATTTCCTTGTCCTCTGCTGCAAGCCAGTCTGTAGCGTCAGGTCGTAGTAGCATCTGTCGTCTTGTCGATGGTGGTTTTTTGAGATCAAAGGTCGTTGGTTTCGAAGTTGTTGTCGATTTGGTTGGAATAGGATTCAGAGGTTGAGGAATATTGGCAAGTGCTGCGAAGAAGATGTCCGTATCGTCGTCTAGGCATGAAAAGTTGTCTTCGGTTATGTGGCACGCTAATGAACATCCGGTAATGTCATTTTCGACTTGGGTGGTATGGTTCGGCTGTAATCCATTCTGGACTCGTCATTCTGCGATCAATTCATCACGTTTTCTAATACCGTCCCTCCATTCTTTTCCTCGTTCAGTGAGTTTAATGGTACGTTGAGGACGAGATCCTTTAGGAAGAATCGGATTTTGGATAGGCGTCACTCCAGTAGTTGAAGAATCAGATGTTGGTTTGGTAGATTTCGAGGGTTTTGGTCCATGTAAACGGCCGAATTGGGATTCGTTAAATACAACTTGGTCTGAAAAATGGTCTTTGCCTTGAGTATCCCGAACTCTCCAACCCTTTCGATTTTCTTCATAGCCAATGAAAATTCCCTCTATCATCTTATCCCCAAATTTTAAACGGACGTCTTCAGAAACCTGAATCCAACATTGACACCCCCATACTTGTAAATGTGAAAGGTTCGGAGCTGTTTTATGAACCATTTCATACAGAGTTTTATTATTTGGAATCGTTTTTGTTGGAAGCTGGAAACGGATGTATAGCGCAGTACGAACTGCATCCTCCCAGAATTGTAAGGGTAATCCAGCATGTGTTAACATCGTCATAGCGTCGTTTTCGATTATGCGGACCCATCGTTCGGCTTTACCATTTTGTTGATGAGAATATGCCGCAGTTTTCTGAACCGAAATCCCTTTCTCTTCAAAGTATGAAGTCGCTTCCGATCCATGGAATTCTTTCGCTCCGTCGAGTCGAATGCTTTTAACTTTATGAGGTGCCATGATGTTCTCCCATGTCGAAATCGTTGTCTTTATGATCCGCAACGCTTGATTTTTCTTTGCAAAACAACCTCCTGCTAAAGCGCTCGTATAGTCATCGACGATGATGTTGAAGTGGGAACTATGGTGGTTCAACATTGTTCCGATAGGTCCACATGTATCTGTATGGATGAGTTCTAATGGTGCTGAAGCTCGATTTCCATGATATGGATAAGCGAATCGGGGATGTTTTCCTTTCAAACATGAATCACATATACTGCGCATCTTGGTTCCATTCCATTTGTCAAGTCCTGTTGCGTTTTTGCCAGTAAGGAGTTCATTCGTCAAATCTACCCCCGGATGGCCGAAACGCTCGTGAAACAATGCACCGTTAGGTATTCGAGGGATAAACACTGGCATAGCAAGGTGGATAGGATCTGCGGAGTCATTATCTGGTAATATGAATCTCCCTCGTAAAATGCAAAGCCGGTTTGTAACGTTAGTGATAAAGTATCGGTCTGCTTCCGGGTGAATCTTGACTATGTCAGGTAGAATGGTAAAGGTGAAACCGTGTTCAAGCATTGCTCCTACAGAGATTAATGATACAGGAGCATCCGGCGCATACAGGCAGTCGTGCATCTCCAGGATTAATGTATCATTCGTGCCCTCGATGCGAGTTTCAAAATAACATGTTCCGGATGCTTGAGTCGAAAGTATTCCCGAATTAGCTGTCTGAACGGCGGTAGCTCCATCAACATCGTATGTATGGAAAAAACTTCGATCGTTGACGATATGATTGGTGCAGGCTGAATCCAAAAGGGTATGGTTTTTCTGAACCAGTGAGGAGTACGCAAAGGATTGAGCGTTCGTCGAGTATTCACTTGGTAAAGGAGAATTCGGAAATGTAGACAAAAGTGCAGCAAACGGTTTAAGTCGGCGCGCAGGGTAAGTGGAACGAACAGTTGTATTATTGGTTGGCAAAACGGTAGTTACATCAGGTACATTATCCACATTCTCAATCTTCGAAGCCGTTGCGGTAGCATGTGAATTAGAGGTCGTAACATAAGCTGTTGGTTTCGTATTCGGTTTGGACGAGGTGGGTGTGTCCCGAGGTTTCTGAGAGTCCAGTGGTTTATCATTCGTGCCTGGTACGGTCTTCTGAAAACGATGGTTGTACGATCCACCCCCAGATTCGGAAAGATCCAAGAGTTCTCGGTTACATGTATTTTCCAAACGAATAGTGAATTTGTCGAAGAGTTCCCTATTCGGTACTACACCTGGTTCATCGAATTCCTCTTCGAGAACTTGTTTAAGGTAAACATAGCGAGGACCCGATGGTAGCTTCGAGATATACTTGGAGATAAGAGTATCCCAGGGTATGTTGTAGCCATAATTTCTAAGAGTGGTAAGTGTCGAACTCCATTTTAGATTGAACTTCTCAATATCCATGCTATGGATTTGTGAAGTCATTAGTTCGTCCTGTATTTGAAGACACGCCTTTCGGTCTGGTGCCGCTTGGTAAGCTGCTTTCAATCGAATGTAGATCTGTCGAGCAGTTCGTCGTTCTCCTCGATCATCAATCATAGGCGGAAGATGATTTCTTGCCTCATCAGAAAGTCGAGCGGTGAGAATAGAAGATGTCCAACCATCATTCTTATCCCACTTCAGCTTCGCTTCTAATTCCTTTCTCGTAGGATTGGAAGATAGCACCGGTCGTAGTAAAGGTGTATTCCATTCTGTTCGCGGAGTACCCGGAGGTGGTTCATCACATATGTGTCCCAGTACGAAGCCATCAGCAACGGCTTGCCAAACTCCTTCGTTCCACTTGACCCAGGATTTGCGATCCTTGAGGGAGTCCGTATCCTTTATCGTCGCAAGAAACGTCGAGTGAATTGACGGATATTCAATCTTAACCCGAGGTGTAATTGAACGAGGTGGTTCGGAAGATAGTGGGTACGGATAAGGATAAGGGTATGGTGGATTAGGGTAATACATGGGGTATGACTGTTCTGGTGGAGGTGGAATATGAACCGGAAACCATGGTGGAATCGTATGAGTGGTATTAGGTCGACTTTGAGGGATTCCATAGGACTCTCGAGGGAATTCCGTCATTACAGCAGGAGCGCTATGATGATCATTGTGGAAAGTCAAGGATGGGGAAGAAAGGCGGTCCAGATCGACAAGTTGATGAGGTTGAGGTTGATGCATGATCCTCGATGGAGAGCGATCGATAACGTGAGGCAAACCCATTCGAGAAGCGATACATCCAGGAGCGATTGAAGCTGGTGGAACCGAGACAGGTGATCGTACGTAATTGAAAAAAGGGAAAGGAGGAGGAACATCAGGAGTATAAGTTTGTGTAAGGTTATTAAAAGAATTAGGTGGTGCAGGAGGGAGAGGACGAGAAACATTAACTTGATTATGCAAATTATCCGGGAAGGTAGGTACACGACGATGCCAGTTTTCAGAAATGGATTGAGGAAGAGTCTGGATAGAAGGAAAAGAAGGAATCGTAGAGCTATGGTTTATATGAGAAAGGACAGGAGATGAAGGAAAAGTGATCAGATGTCCCGGCCCTGGACCAGTGGAAAGACGATCGCGAGTTGGAACGTGCATATATGCAGGCGAATGTTGGATTGGACGAAGAGGTGCAGAGACCGGCATTTGATATGATGTCGACGGAGCGCAATCGCGATGGACAGGATCAGTGAGATCCATCGGAGATCCTGTTTCGTCGGTATACATCCACGGAGGCAAGTATTCGCGTATCGGTCGCGTTAAGCGAGAACGAACACGTCACTCTAAAAAATTGAGCTGAAATTGGTTCTATGCATTCTACGTATAGATTCAAGACCTAAAGGAAAGAACCCATAACCTCTTAGAGGTCGAGTATCCTGTATGAAGAGCGAAACAAAACAAAACCTCAGTGTGGAACCAATAAGGTAGTAACAACTGAGATTTGTACCTGTACGAAGAGCGAAACAAAACAAAACTAAGTAGCTAGTGAGTATCGACGAGTATAGGTACAAATAGAAAAGACTCACCCTCAGTGTGGAACCAATAAGGTAGTAACAACTGAGGGTGATGAACGTGTGAAAATGACTATAAGTAAGGTGAATCACGTGCATCCGGAATGAATCGGCAACAAAAGGGAAAGCATCTCCCAACAGGATGGCAACATTTTGAAGGATAATGTAGAAGTGAAGGGTGTGGAAGCACTTGGTGAATATTTGATTTTGAAAAAGTTAATTGGTGTGTAGGTACTCGCGGAGACGTTTAGTATGGTAAATTATGAAGTCTTAACGAAAAGTGTTTCTTGATCACGCGCAAGAAGATCTGAAAAAGCGTGGTAAAATCTTCACGCGCGCTAATCGGGCGGACTGGAGAAGGACCTATGCAAGCAAGGTCAAAAAAAAGCCAGATACGCCTGCAGGTCGTCCAACTTTCTTCTCGCTAGGTGACGCCTAGGAGCACGTTTCAGCTCAGTATAAGACTCAGGAACGTAACCTTCCACCGTCCATCCCCCGAACTGAACATAGTTGCAATGAGCTCGCCTCTCATCTCGAGTATAGTCATCCAATGGGGTGGTAGTGGGTAAAAGACTCGGGGGAATTTCCATCTTACATAGATAACTTTAGAGCGATCACTGTGTTGTCGGGGACTCCGCTGGAATACTGTGTACAAATTGCATCCACTGTAGCAACTAAATCAGTTAGAGATATAGTCTTCACTTTATCGTCTTCTTCTTGCGGAAATTTCACATCCACGTTGGGAGAAATGCCTGCGCTAGGAACAATTCAGCCCTCATCGATGCATCCTCTACACCGAGATCGGTAACATCGTGGTCATCATCCTCGACTACGTCAACTGTCACATCGGTTTCCGTGCCAAAATCAGCCTCAATGCTGCTGACACAGTGATGGGAGTTCGCACAAAACCTTGGTCATGCACAATGGGAGCATGAGCAGAGTCCCCGGTCGATTTCGATTTCTTGGTCTTCCGCGGTGGACCTCTTTCTGCACCGGCCTAACATTTCCTACCCAGAGATGCTGCTTATCAGCAACAGTACGGTAGAGCTCCCTGGATAGGGGGGAGAAGGTCCCGCAACGTATCTTCATACACGATCAAATCATGGTTTTCAAGGGCACCCACGCATGTGATTTTCACTGTAGGATGTTGTGGCTGATGAGCTCTAGCGCAACTGTAAGGGGTGGTGGAGGAGATGAAACGAAGTCGAGAATGGGTTTAGGCGCCATGTTTATAATTTCGATGTAGTCGAATGGAAAGGAACGGGGGAGCTGGGACGGGGGAGCAAATAAAATTGTCCGATGTTTTTGTGTCCAACACGAACCCAGTGTGGGAAATTGAAGAAAGCACTCTTCGTAGTAGAGTGTGCGTTATAAGAGAACAATCATAGCATTGGCACGATTATGGCGACGTGATTTATCAATTTACTCGTTGTTCTGTGCAGTCACCTTGCTTGCAAGGTCTATTCCACTCGGTATTTGACCTCTTGATGTGCAGGCACATTTTTGCTATGTTTGGTTTCAGCGTTATCAGCCAGACCACTGCAAATCATCTTGCTTTAATTGGACACCTCACCTCGCGGCGCGCCCTATGCGTGCCGCATTTTTTATCTCAAACTCAAGCAAGGTGTGCAGTCCACACAGTGGGGCCTAGTGTGAACGTGAACACCACAATTGTATTATAGTCGTGTGAATTGTTTCGATATCTGCCCTTGACTTGCCTCTAAACCCCCATCTGCCTATCCTCGTGCAACGAAAAGTTCAGAAGTAAGCGTGCTAAATAAAGAGTGATTCTGTACTAATCACATCACTATAGTTCGTTATGGAACCTAAAGTCACATTTGCTCCAGGACTAGCGTCAGACGTTGTCAAACCCTCTCGTCCCTCTCGCAAAATACCCACAGAAAAGGACTACGGACCTCTTGCCTATGCAATCATACTTCCCAGGAGAGCAATACTTCCCCAACTAGCCGAAACGGACCCAGACATCATTGAGAATGTCGATCTTGCCAAGTTGAGAAAACAACGCAACGCAATTGAGATTTCACTCGTTACATTTGCGACGAAGCTCGGAAGATATGGCCAAACACTTTTGGGTGTCTTGTAGATCCTACGTTTGAAGATGGTTCATGTTACGCTTTAGGATTCGCTGATAATACTCGTCCTGAGAATGGTTCGTTACCCACAAAGGAGCAGATTCAACAGATCAGAGAGCGTCTGAGGCTCACGGGAGAGGACTATAGATTGTGTTGGTTTCAAGAGTTGTATCCATGGGAATATCGTCTTTAAGGTTAATTCGTTCACCACTTTCATCCGTTGTCATTACACTGATGCATGTCTCTCCTACAGATACATTGTATCGTCGGGCATCTTTGCTTTCTCTTCATTCTCTGTACTATTGTTATGCTATGAATACAACGCAACCTCTTAAGGGATCATTATCCTTCTTACGCGCCGACTGTTTCCCAGAGCCTGCTTGTTTCATTAAACGACTGAATTTACCGCAAGCTTCTTTTTCGACCTGTCCTGCAAGTACCTGACGTGTAACAGCGAGCAACCCATTGATTTTGCGGTGCATTATTCGGTATCAGCATTACTTGCTGGGATCTCCCGTCAACCCCGTCATTTTTGGGGGCTGAGACGAACGTCCCGGTGCGAATGCCTACGAATTTCATGATATTCAATGTTGTCTCTATCTTGCAGCAGGTTAGGTCGGAAGATGGCCAATCCGAGGAAAGCTTGGGCTTTCTAAGCTAGTCATGGACAACAAGGGCTGCTTGGTCACAATGGACTGGAAATCTGATCCTAGATTCCTCACACGCCGAATTGGCCTTCGGTTAGACTCGAGCCAGTAGCTTCTGATGTTGACACTTTGGAAACTGGCGCTCAAGGGTGTCAGCGAAGCGACTGGTTTTTAATTCAGCACTTTTGGCAGTACATATGTACTTTGAATGCTCGCATATCGGAATACAAAATCTAACAAGTACTTGGGAAGAAGTTCAGACCAACGCTCAGTCCTGGAAAGGATTTGGACACTTGTGTTAGATTCCTCCGAGTCTGTAATCGATATGTTCCTTAACATCTTCCTTGTAAGTGTCTGGCCGCCTTGACAGTTTAGGTCAAAATAGTGGCCATATATCAACGACTCCGACTAGTAGCTTTCTGCGAATGACCATGTTTTCTTTTTCCTTTGGAGGGTAAACACCGCCAGTAACGAGTTTTTTGAACTGGATGTAGGAGACTGAGCGTGTACGTAGCATACATCAGTATATTGGCCACGGTATCGCATCGGACTGAAGAACACCAATTCTTCGAAGTTCTACGACAACACTCAATAAGATGTGACCTTGTCAACATTGTTCGGACATTGTTCAGACTTTGAGAGGAGAAAAAGATTGTTATAGGCAAAGTGGAAGATGATAAATGCGATACAGCTACATAAATGCGACACCAATTGGAAGAATACAACAGGCAGTCAATACTCAAGAGTGGAAGGTAAAACGAGTGGTGGTCCTATGCGGTGAGCCGATGGACTTCAGATTCTGCGCAACTGATCAACAGCGTAATAAGGTCCTTGGGCCTGGACGTTACAATACGTGAATCATCAAGGCAGATTAAAAGGGAGTTGGTCCTCACCTGAGAGAAAAGAAACAGCGCAGATTATGCTACGACACAGTACCCAGTGTCTACAGTGCTTGCACCGATGTGTTCGGTGTCTGATGGGGTCGAGGTTGACTCTGGCACGGCTTCGAGTGAGTCGAAGGTTGAAATGACTTCTGGGGTGATGGGCCCCGAAGAAAAAATACAGGAGATGCATGCAAATGAATCCATTGCGAGAGATTGTGTGTGGAGGTAAGGTGTGACGTTGGTTTAGACGTTCAAGGTAGCAACTGTGTAGCACAGAGAGATTCAGCTATTCGGGTGGTTCAAGACAAGATTGCAGCATTGTAAAGTTGAGGGGGGGTTTTATACGTCTCGGGTACAGGGGAGCGACAATAAGACAGAACAATACAGGCCAAAGACACTGCTTCTGCAATAAGGAGATTTCCCACGGGCTCGGCAAATTTCGCACGACAAACCTTCCCTGAACCGCCCATTGTTTTGAACAATGAGGCCTTCCATTTTAAGGGAACAAAGAACGGCCACTTGAAAAGGATGCGGTGGCCATGAGTATCTCTCATTCCCCTCCAGATTATGCTCGCGTCCGATCCTACTTTTCCACTTTTCCCAACCCTTGCTTTCCTGGGATTTATTCTCTGTGCGATTCCTCTGTCGTGGCATCTTCAAGCATGGAACTCCGGAACTTGCGCCTTTATGATTTGGACCGGACTAGCCTGCCTAATCACTGGCATTAACTCGATTATTTGGGTTGACAACGCGCTCAATGTTGCTCCGATTTGGTGTGACATATGTAAGTCAGAAAGTTGATTCAGTATTGGATAAGGAACCAACGCGTCTTTAGCCAGCCAGATTATTCTCGGTGCGAGCCTTGGTATACCAGCCTCCACATTGTGCATCAGTCGTCGTTTGTATCGTATCACATCCACCCAGACTGTCTCAATCACTCGCAGTGACGTGGGTTCACCCTGTTTAGCTTTCCACCTACCTCTCAATATCTTTTTTAGAAAATACGCGCGATTTACACTGATATCTTGATCGCGCTCGGAATTCCGATCTTGTTTCTTATTTTGCGTAGGTCGCTTCCAGAACTTTCCTTGAAATATCGGTGATGATATTTGCTTCCAGACATAATCGTTCAAGGCCATAGATTCGACATACTCGAGGAATATGGCTGTACCAGCGTTACTTATAACACGCTCCCGGCATACTTCCTCTACTATATATGGCCTATCGCAGTCGGGCTTGTATCCCTCGTCTATTCCAGTCTGTATTAATCTGTGCTCGCCGTCTTTGCCACTCTAACTTTCAATTCCTCAGGTCTTATTTTGCGAACATTTTACATGCGACGAATTCACTTCAACCAAGTTCTCTCCTCCAATGGCATGATCAATCCCAGCAGGTATCTTCGGTTAATGCTCCTTGCTCTCATCGACATTATGTGCACCCTTCCTATTGGCACTTACACTATCTATATCAGCTTAAAGGGCTTGCCTTTGGCCCCTTGGATCTCATGGGACGATACTCACTTTGACTTCGGCTTTGTCCAACTGATACCGGCCGTCATCTGGCGTAGTGACTTCAGAACGTACACGTCTGTTCAAATCACTCGATGGCTTCCGATTGTCTGTGCCTTCGTGTTTTTCGCCCTTTTTGGCTTTGCAGAAGAAGCGATGAAGAATTATCGTCGAGCCTTCTGGTTTTTCGTTAAACCCTTTGGTTTTCATCCTGTATCAAGGCGAAGGACTAACGGTGGTAAGGGACAAAGTGCACTTTCTGCGTATGTTGGTCCGCCGCCTTTACTGTTTTCCCGACTCATGTCGTCTGTTGTATCCAGGCTTAAAAGTTTGAAGCTCAGATCAGATGACAAGGACTTGCCTCCAGCTTATGTGAACCCGACTGAGCCCGTGATCCCTTCCGCACGGAAGAACTTACGAAGGAGCTTTCTGGAGGCCGATTCGCGTTCAACCATCTGTTTTCCCGATGACGATGACGTTGAACTAGGTCCTTATCGCAAATCCTTCACCCCTTTGAACTCGGATGACGCTCCGTCTTCCCCCTCCTCTTCGACTTCTGCTTGTGGCCCTCGCACACCTATCACTCCAACTGTCGCCCCTCCGTTGTATGTTGACTCCAGACATAACGACGCTGCTGCTTTTTCGCTTTCCAAATGCGAAAATGACCGCTCAGTTAAAGCACCATCATTTGTATCCCTTCCGGAGATGGATATCCCATATCGCACTATTCGACCCTCCTCATACTTACCTGAAGCGATTCAGAACCACGACAACCACGAACGAGAGGAAGACCGTATATCCATCTCTGACACGTATATCGACTCGCGGCCCACGTCTCCTGCGCCAGCCTTTATTCCGCAACGTGTCCCTACTCCAATGCCGTTTACCGCTTCGGAATTACCAACGCTGCCCCCACCTGCACTTGCATTCCACCGACCGTTTTCGCCTCCGAGTATTTATCCAATGACAATGACGACAATGTCGCAAGTGGATAGGGACGCGGGCCCGCCCAATGGAATCGCAGTGACTGTACACACGCAATCATCTCGCGAGTCTTTGTGAAATCGCCCACGATCCTCTGTCATTTTTTTCCGATGGGAGATATCCCTATTTCCTCCTCACTCTCCAAAAACCAGGATCGGTTCGTTCATGTCTCTCCTACATATTTTCTCCACCGCAACCGTCACGCACATCTATATTCCACCACTCTTTCTTGCAATTATTTAACGACGAGATATGATTTACGCCCCTCAACCGCTCTTTGTTTCCTGTCGTGGTTCCTCTGATGTTTCTTTCTTCTTCACTTTCGCTCCCATTCTTGTATCCCTAGCATGTATCCTCACAATGTTATTACGCATCTCCTACTCACCACAATCTTACACCAGTCATTCATATCCGTACAGTACTACTATTCCGTTGGCACAGATCCTGGCGACGCCATATTCTTGGCTATACATACTCTACTTCGCTCGAGCTCCTTTCTCGATATGTCCTTGTATTAATAAAAGGTATGCAGAAATCTCCGTGTCCGTACAAACATTGCCAGTCAATTCATATCCCACTGTATTTATTATTGAACGACATGATCATGAGTCTTTGCAACTTATCTACACTGTCAGGTAGATCGCTAAATTTCGTACAAACGCAGCACCCTTTATGTATATACTTTCTTCTAAATTATAATCGCCTTCATAACCAAGTGCATTGCAATGAGTCAATCGATAGGACAGTATATAATAGTATATTGGTGTACAACACGACATACGAAGATGAGATTCAGGGAGAATGAGGCCAATTGTACAAAGGGAATTACAACGCGACCGCGGGGAATAAAATCAAAGTAGAAAGACGTTAAAAATGCAAAAGAGTGTGGGCCGCTGAAGTGAAGACTTGTGAGTGGTGTGAAATTATGATGCATCGAGTCGTGGTCATAGGTAGTCACATAGGACGGCATGGGGCGTGAGGCAAGGTAGGAGGTAATATGCCAAAGCATGGTGCTGCGAGGAGTAGCAATGGGCCAGCCCTAAATGAGCGATTGAAACTCAGAACCTTTTCATTGAGGGAATAGCATCAACGACTCACAATTTTAATGCGGGCGAAAGGCACAAAGCGCTAGAAACCTAGGCGATAGTGCAGAAGCCGGTATCTGCCACACCCGCCGATTCGCTAATGTGTTCAGCGTCGCATGGGATAGTATGTGACGGCGATTCGGAATGAGAGCCAGACGAATGGGAGGTAAGGCTTTCTTCCTGATCACAAGGAGCGCGGCCGAAGATAGCGTCTTTTGAGAAGAAGGAGTCCATGGGCGGGAGAACCTTGGATGCTACTAGATTTTCAAGTGACAGTAAAACACGAAGGCGGAGCAAGTGTTACGAGCGGGGAGTGCGACGGGGGATCAAATTTACACCAATATGACGGGGCATATATCTCTTATATACATACTAGCCATAGTTTCTAAAACAGAGAACAATGCGGAAGTAACAATAAAACGCGTTGCCGAAACCACTAATTTAAAGCCAAATATGGCAATAGAGCGCACGGGCGCTTGTTATCACGCTTCGCGCCGATTTCAATCGGCGAGCACAGTTTTGTTATAGATACCACTAAAACCCGGTTTGAAAAAACTGCATATACATATATGTGCACTGAGTTCAAGTAGTATCGTGAGAGTATCCTCAAGAAGATATCCGATAATAATGATTGGGGGGCAAAACGCATACTGGCAGAGACATTGAGCTAGGTACATATAGCTCTGATTCAGGCAGCAGATACAAAGCGCGAATGTCGTTGTTTGGCTTTTAGTCATGCGCACGGGCGACACGACAGACAAAATCGACATTCAAAAGTCCACTCAGGGGATACTGAAGGGGTCCATTCTCCGCGAGCAGGGATGTGGCTTTGTGGATTGGAAAATATCGAAACCGGAAGAGGATGAAAATTTCGGAGAAAATCGAAGCACGTAGTACACAAGTATGCGCAAACACAGTGAAACTACAATAAGTGAAATCAAAGTTATGTATGGCTACACAAGCACCAGGAGAACAAGGGATACAGTAATGCGTAAAAGAGAGACAGTAGACAGATCTGGATGATAAAGAACGTGGACCGCTAGCGAACAAATTGTCGACAAACGATCTGGGATCATAATGCATAATGCGCCAAAATCATGCCCTGGTCGACAGCGGCAAGTGCGATGAGTAGAGGAACGGGGGAATCGGTTTAACGTGTAGGAACACGACGATCATGCGAAAGGAATGAGTCACGAACACAGGGAAGGATGCCTAGAAAAAGTATCAGTTCCAGTTCGAACAAAGTGGAAGAGGCAACACTAACAAAATCCACGGTGTACGCGAGTGTGAAAAAGATAGAATTGCTAGATCAAGCAATGACACAGAATCCGGTGTCTGCGACACCTTCTCCATCGTGTTCTGAGTCGAGGGGTGTTGCAGATGGTGATTCCACGATGGAATCCGTTATATTGCAATTTATAGGCACTTCCACAGCGTCGGAGGTAGCCCAAGCGAGCTTCATCGAATTGAAGGAGTCCATTTCAAAAGTAGAGTCGGTGTTGTGGGAGCTGAATTTGGGATAAGTCAAGTTCTGCGGCTGCGAAAGGGTGATGTCGCGAGCAAAGCGTTACAGATGGTTTTCTGTGATGAGTTGGGGTGAAAATTTAGGTTGCGGAAAAGTGCTTTTATACACATGATGGCCAGTACCAAAAAGAGAGGACAATGCAAACTGGTCAATTATTCTTTGACCGGGCCAATGTCGGACCGATCACCCAAAGTGGAAACTGGGCGCTCATTTTGTCAAATCTGCGGTTGATTTTCTGATCTTATCACCGGGCGCTATTGTTCGTGTCTTTTTGTTCTGGTTCTCCTCATTGTCCCGACGTTCTGGTCGTGGGACAGCAGGAACCCGAGTTGTTCTAATTAGAAGAATCATGAGGAGGTATGCATCATAGACAAGACTTGGATGTAGGGTCGAAAAACATTGCTTTGTGGTCTGCGGTACCGTGATTTAGTCCCAGACCACTCTTGACATTTGCCGTCGGAAATCCAATGGGTTCAATCTTGTTTCATTGTTGCGCAGCATTTGCTCATTCTCAACTTGTGTAGACCCTCTACTCCCTCCAGGAAGAATCAAGACAGCTCAATGCTCTCCAAACCTTTCAAAATCATGCAAATAATGCAGAATGAGTATCACAGGAAGTTGCAGAAATTGTGGAAAATTGCGTTTATTCAATGCAAGTTTATCATAGTTTGTGTAGTAACTTACTGTAACTTGCTTCCTATGATATATCTATTCGAGAATTTAACAATACTTTGTGAGGTCCTTATCTTTAGTGAAAGCTAACATGATTCGAGAGTACTCATGCTGCATACTGACATTGCATGCAGACCGTTCCCCAAGAGATGTGCTCTTCGTCTAGATCTCTTCTGCGACGTTGAATCATCAGTTTTCGTCTTCAAACTTCTATTGCGGCTAGGTTATAAATGCCTGTAAGGATTCGAATGTACCGGGAATCTCAAGGTAATGTACTGCTGTTCAGTGTTGATAACTCCATTGTTTGAGCCAAAAATAGGACATTGTCCTAGAACCACATCCATGTAAAGGTACCGACTAGGGTTCAAGATATGACCAAGGTTCCATTTTTTGCGGACTACACATCAGCTGCAGATTCTCTTTTGTGGTGTGAAAATATCATCCGGGTCAGTTCTGGTTTCAACGACCCGAGAGACACTAACACCAGCCTTTTAGAGATCGTCAAAGGAGCGTATGAAGGAGGTATTAGTAGTACTTACATTCTCGCTCGACTCGGTATGAGAGGATCTAAAGTTGGATCGTCTATCGGAGCTATGAGCGGCCTGGTTAGCAGATCTACTGATGTCCAGAGTTATGACGTTGGAACCAGAAGATGCATTCACAGCCGACCGAGAATTGAGGCTGATAGTGAGATCAGTATACAACATTCGACTTGTCCAGAAGAAATACGTACGAGACCATCATGGAGTTAGAATATGCTGGAAAGAAAAAGCATCCGACATACTGTATAAGCTTTTCTACGAAGCCTGTCCAATGTACTTACATTTTGCGAGTAAGGTGTACATCAAAATCCAAACCGCTGCAAGTATGTGGTTTAGAAGGTGTTTTGCTCCACAGGGGTGAGATTTTCAAGGCGTACAGTTGTCCGGCATGGTAACGTACTGAGCATTGGAAATGAGCAACTGATCATCACAAGAAGCTGAGCAGGGAGCTCACGCAAAGCACGGTGACCACAGAAATTATGCTGTGGAAAGAACCAATGGATCTCTACAGAATATTTAGCGGGGGGATAGACTAACCTCGTCAAAAGACCAGTTGCTGCTCAAAGAGTAAGCCAGGGCAAACACTGACAATGATAGGCCTCACTCAATGTGAACGCAATCAGACGATCCAAGAGAATTGTTGTTCTATTGTACAATGAACGTCAATTCGCGCTTTTGGACGTTTAGGGGATAACCGACCGGGCGATAGAGGTGGAGCGTTGAGAATACAGATACACACAGAGAGCCAGAGCGACCCCGAGATCAACAAACGCGCCCAACGCAAAAAGAGTGGTCAAAAGCCACGACCAGTCGGCAACGTAGGTTGTTGTGCTATGAGTCTGAACCCCGAAGATAGTAAGAGCGACGCTCGCTGCAAAC
This sequence comes from Lentinula lateritia, assembly GCA_028011325.1. Classification (NCBI taxonomy): domain Eukaryota; kingdom Fungi; phylum Basidiomycota; class Agaricomycetes; order Agaricales; family Omphalotaceae; genus Lentinula; species Lentinula lateritia. The sequence continues at coordinate 41,692 of JANVFT010000068.1, forward strand.
CGCAGTACCGCACAGATCCAGAAAAAACGTATGATCATCTTGTGTACCTTTGAAAGCCGTTGAACCCGCGTTATGAAAAAACCCTGTAGAATGCGCCGTCATCAATGTTTATAATTCAAATATTACTTATGGAAAGTCATTCATACTTGAACGACGATGGTGATCATGCCTTCGAAGAGAAGTGTTATGTTAATGCTATCAGGGAGTTTGACGATAAGTTGTGGTTGGCCGAAGTCGGTTACTGTGACTATGTAGAGTGCGTGCAGACTGGTGATGGTGTGTCCGAGCTCAAAGCCACTACGGGGGTTGCATGAGATTTCATATGTTCAAGGTCCAGTGAAGAGATGCTCACAAAACTGCAGCAACCTTCCAGATTATTTGAGTCGCGTGCAACGGAATGATCAATAGAGGAAATAGCTCACCGCAGTTTTGACTAGTGGTTTATCGTTTGGAAACGCTCGAAAGAAGAAATAAGTCTGTAGTGTGATGATCCCGAAAAAATAGGTCGCAACCACATTTCCGATTTCCAAAACACCAACAGTAGAGTCCAAGTCACTCATTGTCGACAGCAGATACTTCCTTCGTAGAAAGATTTAAACCATGCATACCACGAGGCTAGACATATTGTGTATTAATAAATGGCGAACCATTGGATACGTTGTACGACAAGAGGGACAGCAAAAACAGCGGGGTTAACATAATGATGTACTGCAATAATATATGAGTATAAATGAAACCAAGAGTTAAAGTCAAACGTACAGATCCCAAACCAATTCGCCCTCCTAAATCTAAAGTTATCGTGGAAATGAAAATCCCAAGGCAGCAAAGATCATCAACCGCTGGAGTCAGTGAGAGCTTCAAATGAGTGCCTGGGGCCCGTGACGAGAGCAAGTCGTCCTTCAGTGAAGCACGTGTAACTCCGATCGGCGAAAAACCGATTCTCCGTTGATTTCCTGACTTGATCCCAAACGGCGCGTGTTAATTCGGTAATGTATATGATTCAGTTGAGGTCTTTCATTTCCCGAAAATTCGAATGGCCCTCATTACCGACCTAGCAAAGGTATCAGACTAGGTAGTCTTCTACACAATCGATTTCACTCATAATCCCGTTTAGGTGGCGACTACAGACGCGACAAATCGTCGGGCTGACTACGACTTCATCATTGTGGGAGGAGGTTAGATTCTGCGTTGGGCCATGGCCATACGATTTGACCACTCTATAGGTACTGCTGGCTGTGTTTTAGCGTCTAGACTATCCGAGACCAAGGCCACAAAAGTTCTCTTGCTCGAAGCAGGTGGCAGGTCCGCATATCTCATCCGACTTTCGGGGGCCCTTGACTAATGCAACAGCTGCTCAACAGCAGCAAAGCTGTACTCTTCACTCAAACTCCAGTAGCATATGGTCAACTGTTCAAGACAGAGCATGCATTCCAGATATTTACTGAACCTCAGGAGGGGTTGGGAGGTAAATCCAAATTCTGGCCTCGTGGTACGTCTTTCAACTCTTAGATGAAGCGTAAACACCCCTGCAAGTGCTGAAGTTTATACGCAGGAAAGCTATTGGGCGGATGTACGTATGCCTACGTCTGCCATCGAAATATCATGCAACTAACTCCACATTTTAGCCTCATCCATCAATGCGCAAATGTAGGGCTCGCCGCATTTTTCTACTAGCATTTACGGTCCAATCTCACTACTTGTAACAGTGCCCATTATGGATCTCCGGAGGATTACGACGAATGGGCAAACATTACCAAAGACAAAACATGGTCGTGGAATGAATTTGGTCGGTAAGTGATTCGAGGCCAGTGATTCGACATCTAACCCTCGGTCTTCCAGCTACTTTCGAAAGTTTGAACGTGTGCTAGCGGATACATCCTATCCCCAAGTTGACACCTCGTTGCGAGGATTAGACGGGCCTGTACGAGTGGGCTCCTTTAATTACAGTAGCCGGTTCGGACAAGACTTTGTCAAATCGTGTCAAGCTTTGGATGTTCCATTCTGTCCAGATTTTGATAATGGAAAGGGAACACTAGGCGTAAATCGAGTAAGCAATTTCTTCATCTTTGACGAAGATATGTACCTGCTCACATTTTACAACCTAGTTAAGTGAGTTCATCGCCTCTTTCTCCGTTCACCTGCCCTCAAATATAGGGCAGTGACATACATCGATGAAAAAGCAACACGAGTATCGACAGAAACTGCGTATTTAACACCTCAAGTACTTGCGAGGTCCAATCTTAAAGTCGTGACTGGAGTGAAAGTCACCAAAATCTTGTTTGATACAACAACCATACAACCAAAAGCTGTCGGGGTCCAGATGCAAAGTACTCTGGGTGGGACCACATACTATGCATTTACAAACAAAGATGTTATTCTAGCGTGAGTGTATCTGCTTCTTGGACCACTTCTCCTGAACAATCTTATCGTGATGACAGCGCAGGGGCTATCCATACTCCTCATGTACGGTCCTCGTTTCTGAAAAACACTGAAGATTGCTGGTGTTGATTGCGGCCATTGCTCCTAGATCTTGATGCTCTCTGGTATCGGCCCCGCATCCCACCTTCGCGAACACGACGTAGCTGTAGTCAAAGACCTTGAAAATGTTGGCGCCCACCTGCAAGATCATCCTGTTTTCGATATCCACCTCAAAGACAAGTTGCAGCTGGCTCCTGTATTTTTAATGCGGAAAGGATTTATACAAAACTTCCGATATTTTCTGACAACACTACAATATCTTATCTTTCATACCGGCCCTCTGGCGATCAATGTAAGTCGTTCCTGTCCTCGTACTATATCGTCTTCTTAGTCATTCGGTCAATTGAGTGGGGAGAGGCGGCTGCCTTCATTCGAACCGACGATCCGAAGCTCTTTCCGCGAAATGAGTATCCAGACCGACTTCCTGATACGACGTCTGGGCCCGACAGTCCCGATATCGAAATCTTTAGCACTCCGTTGTCATATAAGGATCACGGAGGTTTCTTATTCAGCGAACACACACGGGCATTACACGTTTGCCTTCTGAGGTGATTTTTCTGGTGTTTTCCTTGACAGCGAGATACTGAGTCTTCCATAGACCATCAAGCGAAGGTTTTATTCGCCTGAAGTCTTCTGACCCATGGAATGATCCCTCCGTTGATCCCAAGTAGGCGGAAATCCCCCTCGTTTTTCAAACAAGCTAGTGTGTTGACTCTTCACGTCTTAAAACCTAGGTATCTACAAGCCGACCAAGACATCGAGAGGATACTGCGAGGAATCAGGTTTGCCCTCCAGGTTCAAAAAACTGAGCCTATTGCCTCGCATATCGATTTTGAAGACCCAGCTTTCGATGGCAAGTTGAACGAATACAGCAATGATCAACTCAAGCAGGAGATCTCCGAGCGACTGGAAACGCTCTACCATCCAATGGGGACTTGTCGTATGTCTGCTTCCGAAGACGAGGGAGTAGTGAACAGTGAACTCAGGGTGCATGGAGTCAACGGTCTGCGCATTTGCGATGCATCTGTGTTTCCTTCCATGGTTTCAGGCCACTCAGTGAGTATTCTTTCATGTTCGTGTTCGAAGCAAACCTCCGATACATCATTGCAGGCTGCGGCGGTGATAGCAACTGCAGAGAAATTGGCAGATGTTCTCCAGAACCAGTGAAGTTGTGGTCAATTAACCAACCTGAGTATGCCCTTTATCGAGTGTTTGCATAGGCTGAAGCAGTCCCATAACTGGTACATATACTGCTGCTGAAGCTCGACTCAACTCATAACAAGAAGTACCTTGTACGAAACAGTGATTTGTTGTATAGTATGCATGATAAATCCATGAACAAAGTATTTCCATTTGCTCGTCTCCATCCGAAATGTCTTTATTTACTTGTATTCACGGCGGGTAGTTTTTAAGACAAGAGTTATACAACATACCAGGTGCACAGTGTGTGCTAAGTATATATCTAGTTTTATCTATCTATCTATCTTTGCACTCTAGTGATGCATTAAGTATTTGTAGGACATCGTAGTGAGTATGTACAGGATGTCTGTGTAGCTATGTATGCCAATTTAACTGATTGTTCTGCACGTTGGGAGGAGGCCGAAGGCCTTCGGGTCCCAGCAAACAATGAAACTCTAGGGAGGTATGCACGGTCAGCTGCGATGGGCGGGAGGGCCGACCGGCAGTTGTGTGCTTTCATTGAGCTCGGACTGTGCATGTCACTTACCTCCGCTTGGGCTCTGTGAGAGATGAGGGAGGTGAGGTGACAAAAGAGGGGTGGGAGGGTGTGGAAAGAAGAACTAAAAGGCTACTAGGAACTAGTACTAGTGAGGCTTCGACGTACTCGTGTCGATGCGGTACTAGCAAGAGTGAGGAGTACCGCATCACGTGTCCGTTCGAAGACTCAAGTTTGTCGCATCTCGAAACTCGACTTCCAAACTGCCATCTATAGTAACGTTTTCGTAGGTAAAATTTGTTTCAACGCCAAAACAAAATTTTTCTATATACAGTTTCCGACATCGAAGTAGGTTTTGGTGAATCACTCCGAAGTTCCTCTAATGGCTCCGAATTCCCTGAAAACTGCGGCAAACTGAGTACGAACTCATTCCAGCTCTTCTCAGACAGTATGGGAGCTGTAGCATATTCTGCCACATCCAGAAGATCTAGAAAGCGTTCCAAGTCTGGTAAAACTTTGTTCGCCGCGGTGCTTTCCAAATCGAACTGTTCAGCACGGCTCAACAGCCCGTTCTCCACATACCACGAAGAGTCGAGCTTGATAACGCCTGCTTCGTAAAGCTCTACAAGAGCGGGATCGACGCCTTGGTCCACGGCCGCCTCGTACGCCATCCGGTGACCGATAAACTCCGCAAGAGGTCGGCAAAGAGGTAGTATCGCGTTGTTGAATTCTTCGCTACGGTGGGTCCCGCTGAGTTTAGAATACCGATCTCTTGCTTCTTTCCAGAGCCCTTGCTCGTGTTTGCATAGCAGGCAGTCAGGATACTTGGGCTTCGGAAGACAATACTTCCCCTGTAAGAGTTCAGATATAAGTCCTGTAAATGTAGCTGAATACAATGACGCATGGTAGGTAGGACTTGACTTACTGATGCTGATAGCTAAGATATCGCCCTCCGCAATACAGACTCCTCTCATATCGGCCTACAATTGACGATTAGCTTCTCGGGCCGGTACTTGGCGAGGTGAAATACGAACATGCCCCCGCACAATCTGGTTATAATTAAACAAGCCCTGCGCACCGCACCTCTCTTCAAGAGCAAGCAAGGTCGACTGGCAATGCTGCAGTGCAGTTGCCTTGAATATCGTCGAAATTCCGTGTCGGACATTCATATGAAGGTTCCGGTCTCGGAATAACGGAATGGCGAATTTCGAAAAAGCTTGCAAAACGTGTACTTGTGCCAATCCATGAAGAATTGGGAGCTGTTGCGTTCGGAATCCTATGATGGGCATCTTGCTGCCTTTTTCCGGGCCACTAACCGTTCTTCTGAGACTATACTTGCCAGCAATGTATACTCCAACAGACAAGAACGAGACAGTGCCCAATGATAAAGCCAGGCCTCCGGTGGATATCCTCCAGATGCTCTTCAAAAAGTCTCCTCGTACGTCGGTTGACTCTTCGAGAGAGCCGATAACACTTCCCGGAGGTAATCGAACATGGTCAAAGGATGTCATGCTATGATCCAGCGGCTTTGAACCCGAACGCGGAGGAACCATCCTTAGAGCAGATACTTGAGCATGAGGATTTGAGTCGACACAAATATGCTCAACTCACCTCGAGCTGACCCCTTTACACATACCTTTGCCATCGGTCAGGGAGACTACGACTGGGCGGATGCCATGGAACTTTCCGTCCACGATCAGACGTGAAAAGACTACACCTATGGTGGGGATCCCGGAAATAGTCGTAACAGGGGGCATATACCTAGAAATGAAATCTTTCGTCATATGCATGCCATACACCAGATATCAACTCGACTTACTTTGCTGCACCTGGGTGAGGAGTGTTCAGTTCAAGCGAACCATCTGGGAGAAGTGTTGCGGTAGTCTCGATTTGACGAGCATCGAGGCCATGCTCGACTTCCGTCAACATAAATTGTCCTCTGGAAACGGGCGCGTTCAATCCGCAACACCCTTCGTGCCTCTGAAGTTGCTCACATAATTTCAAATTTGAGAAGTTTTTGGATCAACGGAGCGAGGTCTGGCCGAGTAGTAAGAATCGGCCCAAGCGTCCCAAGCGCAAGATTGTAGTGGATTGTCAATATCGTTGTCGTTGCTGCGTCTATCGATGAAATGGGATCGGCGTGAAGATCCCATAGCTTGCCATTCATCCGAAGGACGTCATCTAAGGTAAATTCTGCGAAAAGCAGCAATGAACACACAGAATACGGGTGGGATCTGAAATTCGAACCATATGCACGCGCCACGAGAGTTGCTCTGGCGTAAGATCGCTCGATTTGCTGTTTTGTAGAGTATTGCTCTGTCGATCCATCGTCTTGGAAGAGAGGCAGCTGGAGGAGTGCTTTGGAAGGGAAGACCTTTCCTTGAGTCATTGTAGATTGGGAGATTGGGATGGTACTTTGAGAGCATTTTATAGGGAACGATGAAAGATATGTCCGGGAATTTCTTCATCGGATAACCCTCAACTCCAGCTGTCAATGTCAAGTCGCTTCTGTATGTAGTCCCTTATGGATAGGGAAATGAAGACAAGTATTGGAGAATGACATTGTAACGAAAATCATTTTCGGATTCCGAAGGTCAAACAGATCGGGCAGAAGAACTGGAGTATGTAGTAGGCTACTAGTAGCATAGGGGTTATGTAAGACAGAAAGGGAGAGGGAAAATTGAGAGCGTACCGAATAGTGAGCAGCTACAAAGCGCTGGCATCCCCAAGTAGTACTCAACGTCCAACGCCCAACTCTGATGATCGAGGACAATGTCGGGAGCATTCTTCCTGTTCAAGATTGATGGATGAAACTCTTCCTGTCTGGGTTATAGGAGGTTATAGGATAAGCTGGAAGACTCTGATAAGAGGTGATACCCTACCCTGCATACCTATATTCCACGCTTGAAAGCATATTGTAGCATATTGTCCGTACATGGTTCATTAATGAATTTACATTCAAAATGGTGCTAACTCTGACGCTTTTCGGGTGAGTCGGGTAGGAAACTCGTCAAAGATGTTTCATCGACTGCCTATGTTTGGGGATGAAGGCGAGTGAATGTCGACCGCCACGATGTTTCTTTGGAAGTTGCCCAATGAGCTTGAGATTGAGCTTGAATTCATTGGAAGGCGGCCGGAGAGCCTTTGAAACACACTGTCGATTAAAATGCAAGCTCCATTGGCGTAAGTTCTATAGGAGAGGAGAGGCCTAGGATTTTTGAAGCTGGATAGGAAAAAATTTGGTCTGTCGGCGTCGCAAGCGCAGCCGACGCGTATTTGCCGATAGTCCCCTTGAATCTCGGAAAAAGTACCGTTGATCACCGTACACGAGACGGAAAACGGTGCAACGCGCCTGACGTAGAAAATCTTATATTTAGATAACTTTGAATTTTGATTCCAGGCAGAACTCACCTCCACCTAACCTCCTATCCTTTCATTCCTCTTCCTTGTATCCGTCGATGATACATAAAGTGACTACACCAAGGTAACTTGCTCGATTGAATTCGGCGCCTGGAGAATCGGCTGGTTTCGTTCGGTTTTGGCCGAAGGTATCCCGGGGACATGGTGCTTTTCTGGCTTAATATCCTCCTTGAATCCCCATAATCGATAAATATCCATCGAGCACTTCGTCTACCTGTCGCTATATGCACTGACGTGGTCACGACGTGATTGTCGAGGTTTTTCACGCAACATACGAACATGCAAAATCAAAGTTCTGATGTCGTTATTCTCGTTCGAAATCCAATCTTCCTGCAGCGGAACTGTCTCGACTCTCTTCTTTGAGATCTGTGCAAGCCTATGTTATCTGGGGAGTACCTATCACATCAACGTCGATATCGGTGCGGTGACAGAAACATTGGCTGGCACGATTCTCTGTTAATGATGCGTATTCGAGAGGATGCCGGGGGTTGACTCGGGAAATGAGTTGGAGACTCGAGGATTGAGCTGGTAGAAGACTCGTAGGCAAAAGGGATCGGAAAAGAAGGGGAATAACGTGGTATACCTATATTGCGGATCGCAACCCAGACGTTGACCGAAATTATACATTATATATACAATCGAGACTATATGTACAGTAAAGGATGACTCGGAACGCTATCATCATGCAGTTGAAACTATCACTGTCTTTGTGATTGTAGGCATATCAATGATATCAGGGTATGACTTTTGATCCTATTGCAAGTAAGGCAAGACCAGATGAGTCAAAGCTCTGCAACTTACATCTATGGGGGTAAGTGCGTATGATCTCCCAGACGTCGATATGCCTTCCGATCTGGTGGATCTGAACTCGATTCCATTGGTCACTATGCTAGAGACCATCGCGGTTGCTCTATTATTTGCGGCGTGTTTCTCCCATAGACCTTTTCGAGCATTGAGCCTGAGGGTTTCGTAAATGTCTTAAAAACTCAGAGAACTAATCTCTGATAACTTACATGCAAACTGATCAAATTTACAGATTTCCAAGTGTCAGCATTCATTCAATGGGAGCGATGGGAGATGAATTTCAAGTACTCACAGAAAGTATTGGCATATAGCTTAGTGACGTTGATATGGAATGCCAACCTGTTCTTCATAGTGAGAAGAAAGTGTATGAGATAGTACTGGAACTGACCAGTAGAGTTTAGTGGGAGCGGCGTAAAAAGTGATCAGAAGAAGAGTCTGAATGAGTGTTACAACTCCTCCCCGCTCTACAACATATTGAATCAGACTCTTGATCAGATTATCCGTTCTACATAGCACGAAGTGGTGGTTAGACACATGCAGGAAGCCGTGAAAAACTTGAGTGACTATACTGTCTAATGCCCGTCTTGGCGTTTGAAAGGAATGTACACATCGCAAGCGTTGCCATGATATCAGTCACAGCACCGAAGCCTTTGGCAAGACCAAAAAATATCTACGTCGTGGAGAGAAATCGAATTAAAATAAAGGAGACTATGCAGCATTGAACCGTACCGCGAAATCCTCGTTACGATCTGCGAGAACACCATATGCAAAGACATACATCGTGGCAACGCAGCCTTTCCATGTACATGGGAGTTCCACAGGAAAAAAATCACGAGTAAACTCATTCAGTAGGAGCACATATGTGAGGGTGGGACAGACGGGACTTACCTATACCTCCGACTGTCGGTGGGGGGGGGGAACATATGAAGTGAAATATTCGAAGCCGGGCGAACGTACGTACCAAACGTAAGAACGGCAAATAGAGTCTGCGAATTGCCACGAGAGGGTAGGAAAGGGTTCTCTCAGTAATGTATGTATACAAATTCTGAGGGTTGTTGGCTCACCAGAACCCCGATAACGGTCGAGGCAAAAATACCGACGCGTTTGACTAGCGAAATGTTGATCTAATGACACACGATATGAAAAAAAAGACCTACCCGAGTAGATCTGGTAGACAAAGTACATCTGGGAGCTGAGGGAGGTGATCAGAGATCCTGACGATGTGCTCGGGGGTTAATTGTAGCATAGGATGTTTACATGAAAGTCAAAATCCCAGATATCAAACATTCGGCAGATAGCTCACTGCAAAGGAAGTTACATGGTAAGCGCTTGGGTCCAACGTGATCTTTGAAAAGGATAAATAATCACGGAGTGATGAATTGCAGTGGTGCCAGTGATCCAAAATGTGGAATCTAGTCGACAAAGTATGATCTATATCAGAAGTGTGGGCGCTGGTGACCACCAGAATCACTGACCAAGTAGTAATACAATGATTGCGCTACGAGGGCTGAGGATATTAGGTCCAAAATACTGCGTAATAATTTATATCAAGACAAAGGAGCCTTTCGAAGACCCATAGTAAACTCACAGCATAATCGCGGCCTGTATGCGCCAATCAACATCGCAATAACAACTTCGATGGCCTTGGGAGACGCACTATGACCTGGACGCACATCCTATCACTCGGATGAGGGAAGTACATATACGCCTGAACAATTGTGATGCCACCCAAGCTTGATATGATATTGTCAAAAATTTCGAGGTGCTAGAACTGTTTCACGAAAAGCTCACAATATTGAAACGAAGAAACCTAAGTAAATCATGTGCATTAGTGCGTACCAAGGAACGGTTGATGCGGCGACTCACCCCAGAAAAACGGTGCAAAAATTCCAGACATGTCAATCCCAGCAGAGGTGTCAGCAGAATTAGAAGTCATATTGGAAACGAAGTAGGCTTGGGGCTCTTCGAGGGGGGAGGGGGGAGACGGGAACGAAAGGAAAGACTCGAGTCCAACTCCGACCGTGAATATATACTACTTTACTTATAGCTAATTATTTTTGAATACGGATATATCTATGTACACACAAAGGTGTCATCATCGGAGTCTGGAAGGAAAGAATCATTCAAACATTACCTTATGTATGCATATGTATAGAAGCACCGCCTGATGTGCAAAAGTCCTATCGGCCCGTCACCGAGTGTTGGATATAGGTGAAATCTGCGTGGAATGCTGCGGTATGACAGGAACACTCAAACTCGTTGTACACCTGGTACATCTGGGGTACATGAAGAAGTTCAAGACATGGTCTTGAAGGTGGTTCCCGACTATGTAGGGCAATGCACGCAAACGGAGCCTCGCTAATAATGGTCAATTCAATGTGGATGACACCAGGATGACCCATCCGTTTGAAGGAAGAACTTGAGCCTGTATGTTGTGGTTGGAATGTCCACGAAGACCACAGTTAAAATGGAAGCCATGGCATGAGAGACTAAACCATATCAAAAAAAATTCTCTTCGAGGCCGCGGCTTGACGTCCAACTTCGTTGCTCTCTCCGGCCCTCTGACATACGCGCTCAGATCTCTTACGCTGACTGCAGGCATTGCATTTATTTGTACATTTTCTGTACTCTACATTTGCTAGAGGTACATTTGAAAATATGGTGAGAATACAACATGAGAGTACACGAACCTTGTTACTACATTTGACAAAACCGGCAACAATCATATATATCGCACCACCACCGAAGTCGCGAGGACTCCAAGGAAAAGCCCCGTCAAGAATTTCGAGTCCAACATGCCATTGTCTTTGAAAATATCAGCAAGCGGGCCAGCTTTTCGAGTAGAAGTAGCGTCGTCTGAGATATAGGACAAACTTCCTGTATTGAAAAGGTTGAGTGCTTCTTCGAACGTCTTGCGATCTAGACCTGGAATGCCGTCAATACTACGAGCGTTATGTTCTTTCCAGTACGAGATAAGGCCTTTTGAAGAAGGTTCATTACACTCCCGGAGGGCCTCGTCGTCTTCAGATTCCTTTTTCTGAGCCCATTGTAATAGCTGATTTCGATGCGATTTGAATTCGTAAAACGGGATAGCATATCCACAAGACTGATGAGGAATGAAAAAGACGTGCTTCAGTATACAAAATGTACACACAGTTCCAACTTTGTGGACATCTACAACGATAACAGCTCGCGATCCAGGGACACGAGCTCCTGGAGAGATGTACTCGTCATATTGAGGCGTTCCATACTCATATACCGATCCTAAGTAGAGAAGTTTAGAAAAGAAATTCAAAGGATAGTGCGATCTGATGCTAGCCTATACCAAAAAGCCTGCAAATTCTGGGAGGACCCTCGAAAGCATGGAAGAGAATTGTAATTCGTCCATTTCCAGGCTCTTTCAAATGAGATATTGTCTCTACACCTAATGATACGTACGTCAGACTTGTGAACTGTTCAAAGAGTGTTTTCTGGGTACAGACCGCTTCCACTCATATCCTCGTACCAGACTTTCTGCGAGTGGACGATATGGAACATCCCTCTCGTACATTTCGGTGAAAGGTTAACGTGTCCCATTCCGCTAAGTGGAGCTGTAGCCGTCCAGAACATTTGCTGTTTCTCAAGCCATGAGATAAGGAAGGGGGGAATCTCCTCGAAGAATTGGCCCATTGCTGGAAAGCTAGATGGTGGTGATAAGGTAGCAAGATGGGGTGGTCTGACTTTGAACCTCTTGGAACTTGGGAAGGGACGGATTAGACATCCGAAGTCCTCGGACACGGACGGAAATTCCTAGCTTTGCATGATATGTACATTGGTACTTTGGGCTACACACACTACGTTAACAATTCGATACTTTTGAATATTTGGAATACAGTGTTGCAAGGAGAAGCCCCATGATAGTACCTGCTAAAAATCGCAAGTCTACTAACTGAAGCATCTTCGATAGCTCACCTGAGCTATCTATCCCAATTCTGGTCACGAGGCCAGTCGAAAGGCGTCCTATTTCCGACCGTTTCGTTATAGCGATGTTACAAGCGCGAGGCGTCTCGTGTGCAGTGGTCAAGCCCGTAAGACCATCAATACTAGTTGCGTTATGAGATAAAAAGTAATGCCGCAAGCCTTTCTGCGGCAATGAATCAACGTTGACCGGTTTCTCAGGCATTTTATCCGTTTGCTGGGCAGCAAAATCTGCTTGCTCAAAACGGGATGCAACGTTGTAGTAAGTGTCACGATGGCCTTTGAATTCGAAGAAGGGGACTCCGTATCCGCACGACTAAGAAAATAGGTGAATCCATGGACCCTGGTTGGAAGGCATTGAACTCACAGTCCCCACTTTCTCGACGTCGACTATGATTACCGCTCGCGAACCAGGGTTTCGTACGTCGGGCGGGAGTAGCTCGTTGTATTCAGTTGTACCGAATTCATACACAGAACCTGTCAAACAGGATTAAGGACGAACAATCAAGTCACGTCAGTAAGGACAATGTGATCACCTTTCCCGAAAAGTCTGGCGATCCTCGGCGGACCAACGAAAGCATTGAAGAGTATGGTGATACGACCATTCTCGCGCAAGTGCGAAATGGTTTCAACACCTATGAAAGAAGATATCTAAGAGTTCCACTGTCCTTCTCGAGATGAACGAACCACTTCCAGTCAAGTCCTCATACCAGACTCTCTTCGAATCGATGATATGAAAGGTTCCTTTGAGACCCTTCGTAGAGACGTTGACGTGACCATCGGCGCTGAGAGGACTGGTGGCTACCCAAAACACCTCTTGCTTCTGGATCCAAGGAATGAGAAACGAAGGTATCTCGTCATGAAAGTTGCCCATCGACGTATTGGAGCAGATGGTGGTACAGAGGAAATGTGATATATTGGGACGTTCCGGAACAACCGGTCTTCATATGTTGATGGTCTGTACACCAAATTTGAGTCCTGTATCGGTAGATAGGTTCCGACGAGTTGATGTTGACTATAAGCTCTAAGATAACCGCAATCATGCCGTCCCATTATCTGATACAGCTGCGCTGTGATAGCGATTCCAGCAAGGAGAGCCATGGGGATATGATACAGTAATGGGCCTTTTTTTCAGATGGAACGAAGATTCAGGCTGGGGCTGGGCGCTTGTTCAAATAAGCGCTGAACTTCGGAGCTGTAATCTTGATTTAGCGCCAAGCCCGTCCGCAAGTCCATACTTACTTCCGCAGTAATGATCCTCTTATCTTGAACATGATATATGGCTGAATAACTCTGACTGTGGGGAGCTGTGCTCTGCGCAGTGCGAGAAGACACACTCTGTACGTCTTTGAATTGCTGCGTCCCTCATCGATGTTCTCACTGGTACGGATATTGGAAGGCTTGATCTGGAATGGCGTTCAATATAACTGAGAATGTGACCAGTCAGAAGTTCCTGGAGCGCTTTTAGATATGAGTTGCACCTTTTTTGAAGACATATAAATTCTACAGAGATTGGTCGGTTTCTTGCTATTGATCCCCGTCATGGATGTCTTTATGCGCAACATCGACTTTTCTGCCACGCAGGTGGACGTTATCAAGGCCCTAGCGAAGAAATTACATCGTCCAAAGTACAGTCCTATCACTCCATTGAACTTTCACGTAAGGCTTTTTCAGCCCGGCAGGAGAGGCTCCTGGAGACGGAACAGTGGGTGTGGACTACTCTCTCTGCCAACAGTTGAAATCGGAGAAAAATTCCTTCGAGAATATGGCGGCGAGGATCCACAGCCTCGAAAACGTCTTATCGTCATCAGGGCAAAACGAGTGTTCTTCAAAAATAGCACTAAACCATTGAGTATTTCTTCCGACATCCTTCATCAAATCAGGACAGCACCGTTTCTTGATCCAAACAAGGCTCGTGATATACCTACTACCAGAAGAACACCTGGGTTTCGACAGCGAAACCCAGAATTACCAGATTCCCTCGGAATCTCTAGAGTGCAATTTGGTTGGGACTGCCGCGACCAAATGTTCTCAGTAGAATGGAGCCATCATTGCGAAGAAAAAACTACGATTAGATTTGACTCCCCAGAACAACAAGTGGAAATATGCCTGGGGGATCCCATGTTCCATGGTATCGATCAATTTGATGAAAGTGCGGAACTCGTTATCCTGTTCAAGTATTTTCAGATTTCCAATGTTGCAATTAACACCTACTCCATTTCAGAACCTGCCGTCATTTTCTCGTTACATACACCCCCTTCGTTTAGACGGAAATTCTACAGCCTGGTCCGGGATATTCCAAGTCACCGATTATCTTCGCTTCCCTTGAAAGACTCAGGTGGTCGCGATCATGGCGATGTTGCACCGTACACCTCACTGTCCGTTCGTCTTGTCTTTGATACCCGTGATGGTCCGACATTTTTTCGGCGTCTCGCGGTCGAAAGAGGCAATTTGAAGCTTCCTATTGAAGACTTCGAATATCCAGTTGAACATCGGCTGCTCTTTTCGCAATCTGCGTTGCAGTCATTCCGTTCCTGGCTTCCAACTCTCAGATTCGACATCGCATGTCAACTCGATGCTCTTCTTCGTGGACACTGTGCTGATCCAACAGAGCTCTTGGCTCTTCGTCCAGAGATTAATCACTTGAACAATAGGGCCGACACGAAAGGCGAACGGAGACAGAATTTCGTTGCACTCGTTTTCCAAGATTTTGGGCAGAAGGCCTTAGATTTCTACTGGAATCCAGGACAGGACTTGGAGGAGCATTCCTTGAATGTGTGTTTCATGCAATGTATTCGCACTTTCGACAACCCTTCTCGATCCCTGTACCGGCAGCGCCTGGATGATGGTTTATTCTACTGCCTCCATGTCCAAGTTACACCCTCCTCGATTTTCATCACTGGGCCACTTCCCGAACGGTCGAACAGGATTGTCCGATCCTTCCATCCAAATCACCGCGAAAATTTTATCCGCGTTAGCTTCTCTGACGAAGGCAGACTGCGCCTACGGTATGATCGCGAAATCAACGGAAATCATTACATTTCACAGAGGATAGCTCCCTTTCTAATTGAAGGCCTGAGAGGGAGAAATGACCCTAGACCTAAGAAGGAACTCATTATTGGTGGTCGTCCGTTCTATTTCCTCGCGTATTCCCAGTCTGCATTGAAGGAGCACGCAGTTTGGTTCATGACACCATTTAAAGAAAATGGCACATTGGTGAATGTTCAGAATATCATCCACAGCTTAGGTTCGTTCTCGGGCCTTGCATTCGATCGGCGATTGATGTATTGCCCCGCGCGATACGCCGCCAGGATCAGCCAAGCCTTCACATCCACGGATCCCACTACAACTGAAGTGGAAGAAATCAGACAGATTCCTGATATAGAGCGAGTCGACTCGAAGGGAAACCGATGGGTCTTCACTGATGGTGTAGGCACAATGTCTCCCGACCTGGCGAAGAAGATATACGGAGAGATGAATCCCCGAAAACAAACGCTTTCAGACTATCCAAGAGCACTACAGATTAGATATCTTGGGGCAAAAGGAATGTTGAGTGTTGATTACAAGTTGACTGGCATGACTATCGGGCTTAGACCGTCAATGATCAAGTTTATCGGGGCACCATCGACGAAACTTGAGATTGCCCAAGTATTTGATAAGCCAACACCGTGAGCGGTCATTGATGAATTTATAGGACCATCACTTACACTCCAAGGCTTATTAGATTCTATTTGAACCGCCCACTAATTGTTCTATTGGAGGGTCTGGGTGTTCCATTTGAAACATTCAAGTACTACCAAGATCTTGCAGTGGAGGAAGCTCAGCAGGCTATGCGCTCACTTGAGTCTGCAAGTTATTTTTTCCAAGTACAAGGTATTGGAGGCTCTTTCCGTCTTCCAACTGTGATGACCCTTCTTTCAAAACTCGGATATACCATGCTCAAGGATGACTTTTTCGAGAGGGTCCTAGACCTTGGAGTCAAACATGTCCTACGTGATCTCAAATATCGTGGCAAGTATTTTTTCGGATGCCTACTTCTGGTGTCACTCACTATGCTCATGAAGCTCGTATACCTGTTCCTGGAGCATATAATCTGGTCGGAATAGCTGACATCAATCAAGAGCTAGGTCCTAATGAGATTTCCGTCTGCATTATGGAAAAGAACAGCGGAAAGCTGAAGTATTTAAGTGGACCTTGTCTCGTTTCACGGTCCCCTACTATCCATCCTGGAGATATCCAGTTAGTGAATGCGATCTCCCCAAAGGCAACCTCCGCCTTGCGGCGTGGACCACTACCGAATACTATAGTGTTCTCCACAACAGGTACGAATCTAATGTTGAAAAGCATGCACCCATTGATCGTGCTGTAGGCGACCGTCCTGTTCCTTCTGCCTTGGGTGGAGGAGATTTAGACGGCGACGAATATGATATTATCCCACTGGATACTCTACCCAAGTTCCAGATCTCCCAATCTCAAATTCAGAAACCCAGTTTGTACAAACCTGCGGTTCGTCGGGAGCTCATTCGCCATTGCACTCTCCTCGATGTTGCAGAATTTGTTATGCAGTACATTTTATCGGATGTCAGTTTCGTTTTCCATGACCGTTCTCTATTACTTACTCGCCATGTTACAGGCCATTGGTCAGGTGGCACTTACCTGGCGTGTTCTTGCAGATTCGAGTCCCAGAGGGATTCTAGACCATGAATGTCTGAGGCTCGCAGATCTTCATAGTCAAGCAGTCGACTATCCGAAGACAGGAAATCCTGTGACTTTTTATTCGATTCCCAGAAAGACCAAGTATAACAACCGTCTTCCTGATTGGTATGCACCCGAGTCTATGGAAGTGATTGATGAACAGAAGTACTATCGCAGTACAAGAGCGCTGGGAATATTGTTCAGGGATATAGACTTGTCCTCTGGCTCGGAAATTAGCTCATCGGGTCACCACACTGACCTTCAAGAACAGGAGGAACTTTCTCTGGACCAACTCACGACGCTCATGAGTATAACCAGTATTTCCGGCTCAGAGTTTGGCGACATTCTAGGAGTCATTGAATCTTATGTTGCACAGTTCATAGAGGGAAACGAGGAGCATGACAACAACTCCGAACTACATGGGATGTTCGTTCAATACTGCGCTGACCTTCAGATTATTTGTTCGATGCACAATCTCAACCGTAGCAAATCGTATCTGCTATCAGAAGAAGAGGCCGTAGCGGGGACGATCCTATACAATGCGGAAGTGTCAACTGCCGTCCGTAACGATCACATACGGAAATTGCGCGAGGAGACGAACATCCTTGTCAAGGGTGTCTACGATATGCTGCATGGGACCCACTTCACACCAGAGCAGTATATTGTGCGGGCATTTTGTTCGTTTAGGCTCGCAACAGTTTATGTTCAGCGAGAAAATCCTGTTTACGGTGCAAAAAGTTTCTGGTGGGTCACATTGGGAAATGTATTTGATGCTGTCGCCGAAACCACGAGAAAGAAGTGGGAAGCTACTCAACAGCAGGTGTCCCAGACAAGATAAGAATTAAGAGTCACTAGGACAAGGGCATTCCTGAAAATCTTTGTTGTATTTAGACAGTTGTATATAATGGTTATCATGCGATTAACCTTATGGTTTTGGATTCCGGGTCTGGTTTTTGTAGCTCTTGTGATGTTGAGTGCATTCGATCCGAGTCGCCTCTGAGCGAATGAGTTATTCGCGAAAAAGATGGAGTTTCAAGTCAAATTTGACCTCACTTTCCGCCGAGACGTGAGTCCAACAAGTGCATCTACCACATATTTTGAGATATTCACCTTGTCTGCAAGGTATATTTTACCCCGGTATTGGTCGATTTTGTTTTGATTTTTGCTTGAGGTTCAGGTAACCTATTAATATTTCATTTGAAGGTTTTACCTTTCTACAGCCTAAGAGCTTTAACTCCAACTCCTATTTTTCTCGTAGCATACAGAAGCCCGTACCCGCTTGCCATTCTTTTTTTGCTACAGTTCGAGTACATCAGCTACCGCTGAGCAAGTTGCGGTCCACGACAGTGGGCTCTAGTAGTTTGGATATTTTCATTTCTTCAAATCTGCAAAACCTGGATGTTTGCGAGAGCAAGGGTACTAGCTGGAGAGCGCTGTCCAGCACTGAAAGCACTCCCAGCAGTTTTTCAGTACTGCTGGGAGCGCTTTCCCAGCTGGACAGTGCTGTCAGCTGCTTTCAAGCTCTTAGCCGAAAATACAGGTTTTACAGATAAGTTGAAAAGGAACAACCGTGACCCGGTATCAGTTGGTGTTAACACAGGCAGTGTCAAGTGCTTGTCAATCCTTCCCGAGTCCCGAACAGATTGTATTGATTGTTTTTGTGCACATGCGAGTGAAGCTCTGCGCGAACACCGAACCACCTTCCCCATGCATGGTGGCAAAACATTCGGACTCGGATAATATCTGACGGAAATCTGTGGGGCTGTGCCCGAAGACCAATCACAGGCTATAACGTAAGTCTGAGAAACTCACTTCCTCCTCTCACTTTACCTGCCAATTTTATTTGCTGTCAACCGCTGAGCGTGTCCAGCCGAACCTAAATCCGGGTTAATCTTGCTGCGGGACGTGTATTCCTCGAGCATCAATCCAGAAACATCGTCCCGTCGTTATAATTGGCCCTGTGCCCTGGTATCACCTTGTCATTGGACTCTCACTCAGTTTCTTGTTGTTGCTCAGCACGACTTCCGAGTCCCAGTGAACCAAAGGATAATTAACGACTCAGTTTACGACTAATTCTCTTCGATCACTTTGAGAAGCAGTTTCTCAAAAGTCAGTCCTTTTCTAGTTCACTTGTCTTACATTGGTGGCTTACTTTCTCCCCAGATATCGTCTTAACAACAAAGAAACATATTTACTAACCATCACCATGTCTTCGACAACATCGCTTTCATCTTCAGCTTTCTCTTCTGTGGTCTCGGTAACCAATTCTGCTTCTGGAACGTCTTCGACTTCATCTATCCAATCTGGCACTCCTAGCGGCGGAAATTCCACAGATACTGGCTCAGGCTCGAATAGTGGTGGAAGTCTCGCGAACTCTGCTTCTCTTTATCGTACGTCTACCTCACACTGTAGGCGGTAATCCGTAATGAGCAGCTTTTCACAGTCTACACCTTCCTCGCCACGCTTGTTCTGCTCCTTGGTGTCTCCGCCGCTATCGTGGTACGCTCTCTCGTTCTTAGACGACGCCACCGTCGCATGGTCGAGGAAGCAATCCGAAATGGAACATATGTCCCACCAAGCGTGATAGCTACTGCTCGCGGTAGAGTGGATCTGGCCATGAAACCAAAGATGTGGGAGGCAACGGTCCGTAGTGAATGGAATGGGAAGGAAGGTGGCTGGGCAGATATTCTTCCGGTGTCTGCATCGATTTCGTCCACGTTAAATCCACAATCAATCGCAGATAACATTGGAGATGCTTCTTCCGATTCCGATGGTGTCAACAATCACAACACAACTTCGAGTCCCGCTCTTGGAACGAATTCCATGGCCAGTCGTCTTCGTTCAGCACCCGCAGCTTCTGCTCGCGTAGCTGTAGGAATTTGGAGGCTTATTTCACCTGGCTCCCATCATCCTTCTCAATCCGATCACAATTTTTCCGCTTCCCACAACGCCCACCCTCTGGTTGAAACGAAAGCACATCAAACACTGCCGCACGCAGAGATGTCCGTGCCAACGCATGTAGAAGTTGCTGTGCTGATTGCGATGCCTGGTGCTCTGGCGGTTGCTGCCCATCGGTCAAAGGAAGGCGCTGATGAAGAGGATCTTCCGCATGTCGAAGTGGGGATGGCGGAGGTTATAATACCCCCTAATACCACAGCTACACACATCTTTGAAGAGGGATCTTCCAGTGAAGAGCAGCCATAGGGCCTGTAATGATTCTATAGTTATGTTGTTTTTGCTGCGAACTGTTCCTGTGTTGTACGATATTTTTAGAACGTGTATCCTACTGTAAGTGTGTTTGTTCTGTGTTTGTCGAATTCGCCCCCTTGTTTTCATATGTTCGTAGCGCTTTGTTCGACATGTTCTGTTACTTCAAGACATAGGTTAACAATTACAGAACCCCTCATCATCTATCATGGGTTGAATCACGAATTCCGTTGACCAACTATCATGTATCCCGAACGTTTGTTTACAGTTTTTCATCGAATGCTCTGATTACGGTTGCTAACCTCCTAGAGTACGAAAATGATTCACTGTAGCTGTACCACTCCTGAGTCTCAGGTTTATGACAGATTGATATTATGTGTATTGTGGATCTGCAAAGCTACAGAAGACCATAACCCGGATCCCGATAGTTACACCATTGCTCATTGATTGACGGAGTATTCTTTGAGCGTCGAACTACAAATTGTAGGAATCGTACGACTTTCAAATCCTGGTATGAAGATGCTACTTTTCGGTTTCTTGAAACGAAACAGATGCAATAACAGATACTCAGGCCTATGTATGTATAATCTGAGCGGGGCGATATCAAGAACCGGATCACAATAGAACCCGTTCCGGAATTCCCATGTCCCTTTTGGAGCGCACCAACCCCGTCCTACTCCGTCAGACAATATTCCCCTGATAATCTCGTCCTTCGTTTTCTACCATCGCCATGTCCTCTCCGCCTTCCTCCGCATGCCCTTCCCCGATAACACCTACGATGCCCAAAACTCCGGGCACCCCAAATTTCCAGAATGCCTATGTCCATCCGTTTGCTAACACGAAAAAACGGCTGGAAATCATACGCAATCCTGGAATTGACATCGAAGAAGAAGCGAGGTTGTACGACGAAATGTGCTTCGAGGAGAGGATACCAATGACCAGGGCTTCAACTGAATACGAGAGACCGGCCTCCATTTTCTCAGCTACCGAGAGCACGAGCATCTGGCTTGGTGATAACGTTGGAGAAAGTTTAGCTTTTGCTCGGAATGTTCAGATCAGTGGATGGACGAATGTGGGCGACAAAGATAAGCTTGGAGGAGGGGCGTATGTTGGTCTGTATTTTACAATCCTCTAGCCTTCCATCTCGTCCTAAGGGGTTATCCAGTATACGATTGTGTTGTGAAAACAAAAGAGGTCCGCCCGTCATAAGTTTAATAGCTTCACTAATTGAAAGTTCTATAGGGTACAACAATACATGCTCATAAACGCTACAATGCATTCGTGCAGCTCGATGCTGCTTTGAGACGTTCACTCCCTGTGAGTGTCACTTTCGCATCGCTCTCTGACTATGTTCTGACCTTCCCATCAGCGGCACCAACAACGATATGTCCCCCAACTCCCTCCAAAAGCTCCCTTTGCCCGTTACCGTCCAGCATTTCTTGACCAACGTCGAAGACAGCTAGAATACTGGCTCTCCGCTGTACTGCTCCACCCAGATGTTGGAGCTTCAAAGGCAGTACGGCAGTGGATCATGAACTGAACACCTCAGTTTTCCTTTGTTAAAGTTGGAAGGTAACTCCAGCGTCCACTTGTTTGTACATTCTTTGTTCAATACAGACAACCGACCTGTGTGTGGGTTTATCGAGGGACGTCGGTTCGATCCATGGCGACATTTACTTCAGCCGACTTGCGGGGACCTTTGGAATTCCTCGAGGATACACATCTGACACATAGATACATTATACGCTCCTAACTATTCGCAATAACACTCCTTTACAATCTCGCTTGGAATACGTATCTATTGTCGCGATATGATTCTCTGCGGAGAACAACGTTCATCGGCCTGATGGTCTAGGAGTATGATTCGTTGTTAGGGCTCTCAAAGGGTGTTCGACGAGGTCCCGGGTTCAATTCCCGGTCAGGCCCTTCCTTTTTTCATTTGTAGTTCTCTGTGGTGCTAGTCAGGACCACTTCATTGGTCCCCATCTTGCCCGGGCCTGACCTATAGTCAACAAATCGGTACTCTTTTGTCATATAGAGCTTACTTGTTATGAATTAACGTACCCCTTCGGGGACATACACCTTGCTTCTCACGTGCCAGACGACGTTGATTTCAGCTCACCTTGTCACCTTGCTTGCAAGGTCTATTCCACCCCGGAATTGGACAATTTTTTGATCTGCAGGCACATTTTGCACTTATTATTTATCTTCCGCGTCACCGTTCCAGGATAAATAACTGTAAACACAACTGACTGACCAGACAATGCTCACAACGTCTTCGCCAAATACTCAATATAACCTTCCGACTCTTCAACGCTCTTTACGTCTCCCTTATTTCGACTTCACTTCATAAAACACCGCTTTTTATTTAATTGCTCTCTTTAATCTACCTAAACCGCTTGCCTCTCACCACAACCACACTCCTTTACCTCTTCCGTGTCCTCTCCCTGTTTCGCTGTCTACGTACAGGTCTTACGCGGTCCACCTCCAATGTAACTCAGGGTCTCTGTTTTCTGCTCCTTCGTTGGTCCCCTTGGTACGTCAATGAATGTAACCGTAACGGAAATGTGCCGATTCCACAACAACCCCAGACAGACCTCCATGTTCTTCAGCTCCACCTTCATATCTTGAGTCTCGTACAACTCGACATGTATTACCCACTTAAGCCATAGCTTACCCAAACAGTTAATGAAGAAATTCCACGACATCTAACCATAATTAGCATTAGTATGACTATCGTACGTCTTATACACAAACCCTTACTGTCCGCACCCCGCTGAAATGCCTTGCCAGCGCAGTCGCGAATAAATCCCCCCTTCTAGTATCCGTTGGATGGGGTCTATCACCAGTTATGGTACTCGCACGTAGGATGATATACTCTAACGCCGCCTCGTCGAACTCCTTCTCAACCCTACCCCTGCCTGGCACAAAAGCAATATCCTTGTTACTATCAACACTTCTTTCCAGGTATGTTTACTCACCAATTTCCATTCTTTCTTGAAACATGGCTCCAGGTTGAGGTGCCTCCGTTAATGACAATATCATGCCTATGTGCTTTTCGAACATTTTTCCTGCTAAATCGCCCATTCCCTCTACCTCTGCTGCAAAATTTTGTCGTTCGTGTAGCTCGATGTCAATACACCATCGTATCCACAGTTGCCCGCTGTTCGTTGTGAAGTAATTCCATTCTGTCTGTCGGTTTGCGTCAGGGCTGTTCACAAAATTTAGTAAGTCGCTTTCTTACCGTTCGCGCTCTACTAAATCTTCTTTGAAGGGCTGCCATCACCAGCTCTGCATTTCCAACATCCTTATCCTGCGGTCCATGCTTGTCTCCGGGTCCCATATACCCGTGATAGCTAGGGATCACCAATGCTCGATTCTCGTTCGAATTTGCATTTGTTTCGTCGTTCACACGCATCGCAGTGCTGTACGTGTTCGCGATTTCAGATTGCGTGTTGTCCACTTTTATGTCTAGCAACTGGGGTGCTATCGTACCTCCACCAGGTGTCGGCTGCTGTTCCTGTGACTGTGTAGGAGTGTCTAACATCACCTGGAAACTGTGGAAGGTCCCGCCCAACAAGTTAGCACTATTGATTGAAGTGTCAATACCGACGACACCATTCATCATCTCATTCCCAATCTCATCCATTATCTGTTTGTCACTGTCAGTTTATTCAAAGTTTTGGTGGATGGTTTTACTGACATAGTTGGTGCTGGCGAACTCTTTAGGACGTTTTTTTTTTAATCCCCCTTTTATTGGTGCCATTTTCTGCCTGATGTGCTGTTTCATTGTTTCTTTCCTGCTTGGCGCGGCGCGCCTAACGACCCTGACTTCCAACCAATACCTTTTTTGTATGTTTTTCTGTCCACATTCACACCTCAACTCACACTTATTTTCTCCGCAAAAAGTTGCTCTCTCTACTGGATTTACTTCCGTTAACAAGTCAATGAAGCAACTGTTTTTCGACGGACGCATTCGTCAGCTACGACTTCTTGTTCAAATTAGGGATACGAATGCGGTGTCACCCAACGCGGAACTTCGATCATCCACACTGCGAAACGGCAAATCCTCTTTTGGTCTTTGAAATTAACTGTCCAGGGCCCTCGCTCTCGCATGCGAATCACCGCCGGCCCACAGTTGCTCTGCTCCAGATAAGCCCAGTCTCGGTGTTAAATCAGAACCCCATTATCGAGACCGAGGCGCAACACACGACGATACGAATCAACCGCCTGCGCGGTATCGTCCCTGTCACTGTTGTTGCGTGAGCGGCGGCAACATTTCATTCGCAACATTCACACTTATATCAGTTCGCGGTCTGCATCAGTACATGCTCTGTATACCGTTGCCTCTTACAGGTCATCCTTCGTATCTGTAGTACCTGTTCATTCCGTGTACTTGTATTTGTTCGAGACTACCAAAATTATGCCTACAATGAATGCACAATCCACGTTTATGTGCTGTAATCCCAAGTGAGATCCCTTCGTTACTCAGAAATTCTACCCATTCATTGAACCGACAGATATCCAGCTTTTTTTTGCTGGGATAATCAACCTTGATTACGAGTTTCAAGCGCACTTCGTCCTTACTCCGGTACAAATATGGGTCATCCTGTTTGCATTTGCATCAGTTCATATTATTACCTATACATGTGTACTCACCACGATTGCTCTTGGGTATGAATGCGTCAGTGACGTGATAAACTGGAAGAGCTTGTAGAATGCCCAAGGTGCGAAAACTCGTCCCACGCCATGGTCGTTGCAGCACTTCACAACTTGACACACAATCTGCATCGCATGTTCACTCCACACGGAACCAGCCTTTCGCGATGGATTCAGTCGTTGGATTATCATGAATGATGAGTCGAACCTAATCAATCATGAGCCATGTAAAGATGAATTTTGGTCTTTCACCAACTTACGGTATGAAATTCTCGGCCAGAATATCCTCCATTCTCCGGTACTGTTTACGAAGGTGACGCAAATCGCCTGGAGCTGCGATAAAGTTCGAATATGTGTCCTCTTCTACAGGGACATACATAATTCCTGTTTTGCCTTCACTGTAGCCCATTTCGAAGCTATTACCCTCCATGAAGTCATGAGCCGCGCCCTCACTTCCAAAGTTCTCCACCGCCACATGCCATGTTCGATAATCCTTCATATAACGTGCTGCGACACCGGTGAGGTCGGACTGGCGATTCAAAATGCGGTCAACGTCGGGGACATCCACTACTTCAAATCCTCGGGCACGGTATTTCTCCACGCCAGTCGCGTTATATCGATCCCCACGATCAATAACTACTGTACAACGTTCTTTGAAGGTTGTGCGAGCAAACAAGCAGTAAGCTCTACGATGTGTAATGACGTTCATTACGCAGGCTAGTATCAAAGTGATTCAGTTTTGTTGTGGTACGTAGACAATAAACCTCACTTGAATGGAATTTTAGTATAGCTTCCAATGGCGAACGTGCCGTTGCGATAAGTTGGATCTTGCTCCCATTCCTGTCAAAATTCCACACTTGAAGTACGTTGTCCTGCAAATACGGCCCCCGATTTTCCGTATACCAGCGCCAATCCACGATTCTGCTCAAATCGTCCTCGAAGTGGTCAAGTTGATCTTTTGAAGGGCGATATTCATATCGGATGCTCTGGTAATACTTGGCAACATCCAAGCACTTCCCAAGCACGCAGTAGGTGTCCAAGTCCGTTCTATATACCTCTCGACTGAAGAACTGCAACGCTACCGATCCTGACACCACCATTCCAGTTAAGACCTATGTGACCGTTAAGAGTGATTAGCTCTCCCAAATCCACCGATCCTCACCTGTATATCTTGGAACCCGCTGATCTCTCCGACCGTCAAGAACCGATTGAGCACGAGGTCGATTTTGTTTGCTTTGCTGCGGAATTGTTGCTTCTCGTGTTCAAGCCAACGGCACGTCAAGCCCAAGTTGTCAATGTCGTTATGATCAAGGTAAGAGAAGATCGCATTCGGTATCCCTAATGGGCTGTTACAAATATCATTGTAAACATTCATTTCCCTAGAACGGTATACACACTCACAACAGCTGCTGAAGATAGTTCGTCAACAACAGATTGACTTTTCCGACTAACAACCCCATTGATGTGTAGGACTCACTGTGTACCTAGCGCTCTGCACCCTTTTCTCCAAATCCTGAGGCGTACCTGTCCAGTTATACAGTCCGCCTTTTTTGGGTACTGTATTCCGCTTTTAGCAACACCTTCCACATTCGGAAACATCCAAAAGCTGCCGTGTGCTCGAAGTCTTCAAGGCTTCATTTCTAACTGGAATTTAAAAGCATTTCTTTGCCCACTTGTTACCTATATTTGCATGTTACGTTCCCACTACCAGGCTGCGAGAATCACTACTGTGTTCGTGTCCTTCATGTCTACCTTGCGCGTACAATGTACTTAAAGTGTTGCTTCAATAGTCCTGACGTCTGTCATGCAGTAATCTTCCACAACTTAGACCTGAGAGACTTATTCCTCCTTGCATCGACGTGTCGCAGGTATCATCGTCTGATCACTCGTTACCTTAGCACTCAATATCGGTTGGATCGGTTTCTCCTGAATTTCTTCAACACTGACGAATTCACCACCCTGAACGGATACATGGTATGCCATGACATCTGTTTTGGCCTTCAGTTGATGCCTTGACTTAATTCCTTGCAGGCACGTGGGTTGGTAATCTCTGGTGACGGTGCCAAAAGATTCCTCCTCCGCGAAATGCATTCCCTGACTTTGACACTCCATGCCCCACTGACTGATTGCGAACAAATCACGCAGTGGCTACTCATCATCGGATACACTTATCTTCCCCAACACAACCATCTCTTGTGCTTGAAAAGCGACATTGCTCGCACCAAGATATACCTCGCTTCTCATCATGACACTGATCCTGAATGTCGGACTTGGTTTTTCACCAGGCGGAACTGCTCCGTGAAGTTCATAGCGGCGGAGCACACAATCGTGGCAGACATCCTCAATGGGACCTCGTGGAGTGAGTGACTGTTTTTTGGTGCCGTCTACGACTACTACTGTACTCACTGCTCCTCCAGCTTCGATGATGAACATTATCACTCACAGCCACTTGTACTGTTTGTTCCCTAAGTCTACGTTGGTCGATCACTCTGACTATTTTATCTGTCCGATTGTCAAACAAACTGCCGATCCCTCACAACGCGATGTCGTACGTCAATTTCGCCAACGGCGCAATGAGCATTCGTTGCTTCCACCCTTGGACCAAGTTCTTTCTCCGGACGGCGAGCTATCATTTCAAACAAAGAGATCTTTCGGTGATGGTAAATGCTTGACAATCCCGACCTACATTGCCAAACGGCTGCGTTCCCTTGCAACATCCACTGAGGACGGCATAAGATCTCATGAATGGAAAATAGTGTACCATGTTAATTGGATGTCGATGTCTTTCGAGGTCGTCATCAACCAAAGTACCTCGGCGGCGTACTGCGTGACGCTCGACAATGCGAATTCAATTCAGTGTGTATACATTCACTACATGTTTCCACCGACTGACTTCCTCATATAAAACGCAGGATTCCTCCTACAGCTGACATCACAAGTGTCTCTCAGCATCACAGCAACATCATCTCTCAACTGCTGCAAACCATTATCTGTCCAAGCCTGCCCATAACACCATCCGTGAACAACGTCATCGATGCTTTCACACTTTATCGGCTATTTAATATCCTGTACAGGGTACATCTGATGAACCCGACCGCTGTCTATCTCGTATGCACCATTTTCTCTTCTGTAGTAACGGTCTTCCAATATTTCCTTAGACTAGGCAGGATTGGGACTTTACTTCGGGCGCTGTCGTTGCGCTTCATCTATGTGTTCATGTGGTGCTTAGGAATGGCCACAAATCATCGTTTCTTTGCTCATTGAATAGCGACCTAGATGAACTTCTGTATGAGCACATTAACCTTCGTTTTATTTGGAGCTACATTAAGAATGAAGACGACGGGCCATGTAAAGTGTAAAATACTATTAATCCGATTATGTCATACAAACTTAATTCTAAGTTGGGCGATGCCAAAGGTTGCCAGTGTTCCACGCTACAGTAGTTTCCTCCTCCAATTCAACCAAACGCGCATCCTCCACTTCTAAATCCGGTGAGGGGTGGGTCACGAACAAAGCCTCGTCGAAACCTCGAAGTAGGCGAATAGTATCACGACCGCGGCTTCGTGATAACGCAACATATGCCCCAAATGCATCCAACTTTGCCCCGTAACTGGGCCGACCGAGGTCAACAATAACATATTCAATGGTTTGTCCTTGACCTTTCAAATCCGTGAACGCGTACCCCGGAGTCAGTGCAACTTGACGGCGTAAAATGGTGCGATTCTTGTTATCTCCGACCGCTGCCACGAACTTATTCGACTGGGGCACTATAGGTAGAAGCCCTTCCGGAAATCCTTGTAACTTCACGCTGGTACTTCCATCTGGTTTGAAGTAGACGATTGCAGGTGGATAATGTAGCAGGGTTGCACCATCCTTCACTTCATGGTCCATTGGCTCTCTGTCGTCCAAAACAATGTCCGTCACAGTACCTCTCGTTCCATTTGCCAAATCCGCCTCGGTAGCAATGTTCGCTAGTATCATTGCTCTCATGCCGACCGCTATTTCAACCCGATGTTTGAGATTTCTGGTACGCTTACCATCCAACCGCGCGATGCGGAGAAGCTGTTCATTGCTGAGAGGTATCCCACCGATTGTGTCCTCAGCCGGACAGGAATACAATGTAGTTCTCTGTAGTTTGCAATGGCAGCGTAGCGCTGCTCTATTCCATTTCTGCCTCACGGAGTTCCGAGGTGTGATTAGAATGCACGAATTCCACCCCGGCTGGGCGAAATCAACTGCGGGATTCGTATCAACGTCCAAGCGTAGTTTCTGCAGCTGCTCCATGTCA
This sequence comes from Lentinula lateritia, assembly GCA_028011325.1. Classification (NCBI taxonomy): domain Eukaryota; kingdom Fungi; phylum Basidiomycota; class Agaricomycetes; order Agaricales; family Omphalotaceae; genus Lentinula; species Lentinula lateritia. Next base: position 70,875 of record JANVFT010000068.1, read on the forward strand.
TCTGCGTTACAAGCCCCTACACGTAATCGATCGAGCAGTTCCATCCACCTTGTGTCTTTCACTCGAATCTGCTTTTTCAACGTAACGACGGTTGTGAATTGGCTGTACAAGTGGCGTCCTAACACAGCGTATGAATTGGCACCTGAAGCATTTGCGAGGTAAAGTGCTCCGTTTGGCTGGCCCACTGGTGGAAACTGATGAAAGTCACCGCAGAGGACCACATTCATTCCACCGAAGTATGAATCACCATTATTTTTGTTTTCCACCGTTGCGACATGAGAACAAATCGTACTGGTTCGCCCTACCAGTTCTTTCGTTGCCATGGAGCATTCGTTGCACAGGAGATATCGCGATAGGCCAATATTAGCGGTCCGACGTTTTTGAACTGCGGCGGATGCATTGCCAATCAGATCATCACTTGCTTTCGCCGCTACTTTGATACCAGCCCAAGAATGAAGGGTCTTCCCTCCGAAATGACTAGCTGCAACACCCGTAGTCGCCGTCTTCGCCAGCCAACTGCCAACACCTAACTTTGTCATCGTTTCGTTGATTGCATTTATCACGACCGTTTTCCCAGTTCCTCCGGGACCTAATAACAGCATGAGCAACTGCGGGGGTGGGTCGCCGTTCAGTGTTCACATAACGTGGTCGACAACGATGTTGTGAGCTCGTGCTTGCTCCTCATTCAGCTTTTTGCGAAGATTTCCCCCTATTGCTCCTTCGGAGGGGTCAACCACTCCGTCGTCCACTGCCGTGACTCTTGGAAGCGGGGGTGGATTAACTGTAACATGCCCTACATCGACAATGTTGTTGTCGACCAACAGTCCCCCTGTTGCTGTGTAATCGACCAACTGTTGGTGCCACTCTTGAAAATTGACTTTATCATCGATTGAACACCGGCCTGCGGTTGCAACACCATCTTCAATGTCGTATTCTCTGTCGAAGACTCCAGCCCCAAATGCACATTCCATAGCTACGTACGCATATAATTCTTGTGCCATCCCTTCTTTCTGCTGTGCTGCATATACTTCCACGTCCGAGACACTGACTTCAGCCCCCTCCTGTATATCCAATGCCAACGTCTGAGAGTCATCTCCCGTGGTTTCGTCGCCTTCTTGGGCAATATATGACTTATATTCCTTCTCCCGACGAGCTGCAGATTGATCGGAGCAACGGTAGAAATACTGAACGTTGCTGATGAAATCTAGAATGTCCTCTGCACAGGAGGAGACAAATGCATCCCACGCATCTTCGAGATTGAGAAAACCGTCTGTGATGTCTGTGACCCTTCGCCATGGCTTCAGCAGGCTCAACATCACCAAAATGTAGCTTGCTCTGTCTTCAGGTCGATCATTCCGAGGAAACCACCTTCCCATGTAAAGGGGTACTGTTTCGTGCCCTTGCTGTCGTACGAGACGGACGTGATTCGGCTTGGTTCCTTCCAAGTAGGGATGCCTTATGCCAGGTGCGCGTCCACGGCGTGTCGATGGGTCATCCGACGAAGGATTCGTAGTCGACACTTCGGTACCTGCTGCTTTCTCATATTTATCGTATGTTTCTGCGAAGAAGTCCTTCACGTTGTAGTGTGCTAATGTCTCCCCGCGATCCCCATAGTCATCCAACTGTGTCCTATTGCCCAATTGTCCAGCAACCATGCTTAATCTGATTTCTTCTTCCTGGAAATGGATTGACAGTCATTTGTAATCCGGTTCTCATACATCTCGTCCTACATACCTCCGCCCTTGTATCGTGCCTGACTTCAAGAACATCATGGCTACCCCGTCCATTTGCAACCCTTGTCCACCTGTCATATGGTCCGATTAGTAACTCACAAATCATAGTTCGGTACGTGTTACCTCTTTTCCTGTAAGGTGGGGTAGTGTTTCCTCAACATTCCATTCAATCCATCAATATAGATTGGCGTAAAGTTGTGCGATATATATCGGTCGCCCCAGCCCATCAGATAACTCACGACCTCGGGCGCACTTAATTCCTGTTGCCAATTCAACGCCATTGCGCATCGCATAACTAACTTGCGTGAGACGTCGACGTGATCAGAATTAAGGCGTTCCTGCTTTTATGATATGCCAAACGCTGTGCGAGAATGGCACTCTCGTTCGTTGATCGTTCCTGCTTTTTTGTGGAGTATGTGGTGATATAGTAAGTCATGTCCTGAGTTTCATCCCCGTTTGTGACCAACTTCTGATCATTGTTGCACAATTGGACCTCTGAAATGGTCGGATCAAATCCGTTCATGAAACCCACACTACGCTTCATCCCCCAAGTCCCATCTTCATCAATGAAATCGAACTGTGATGTCGGCCATGGAGCTCAACGTTTGCAGCGCGCCGTACCCTTTCGATAACATCGCTCCGGTGAACACTCGTGCAACTGCAAATTTCTCGCTAAGTGGACTTCCTGCTCGGCCCCTTCCTCTCGTACTCGGGGTCTTTGGTGGAAAGCGGTCGCGCATAAGCAATAGAGGGATTGGTGGAAATCTGCGTTAATTCGGACATGGTTTTGCCAACGTCTGCTCAATTGTACAAGATATGAACTTGGCTACCTTATCACGAAATTCTTCGACTTCAAAGCTTCCTGCATCTCCGCAGGCGTCGGCGCACCTTCTAGCCACATTATCATGTGCAAATGGAGGGTTCCTCGTCCTTGTGACTCTACCATTCCGACGTATGCCCGAACTGTCCCCACGATACCTAGCACACGGTTAGGATGACCACTGGGTGATTTGGTGAACCCATATAACGATTCCAGTGTGCTTTTGACCACGAAATGGAAAAACTGTGCAGCAGCAAAGGGGTCCGATGCCAAATTGATACTGCGCGTTGTTGAAGTCGGGCCTCGAGTGGGTACGAAATTGTCCAAATTGATGTTCTCATCAGCAAAAACCTGTGCAATCGGATTGTGCGTGTCTGATGGGTTTATCGTTATCCACAGTGAGGGGGGGTTAAAGGCGACATTCAATGACCAGATCTGAGCGCGGACACTAGCTCGATTCTCGTCTGTGGCCAACACTTTGGAGCGGACGGCTGTAAGTTGAGAACGAAGTGCACGGATGGGGGATTCGAAAATGGTTGCTTCTTCTTCTCCTCTTCACTTGCTTGGAGCAAATCCTTTGGTTTCAACTGCTGAATCTCAGACTCGTATTTGGCGAATTGGCTACGGCTTATTCGCAACGTTGCCTTTGCACAAATCTCTCGGTGTTGAATGACACCGAACACCTGAACATAAACTGCTGGTCGAGTCGAAACCTGCGATCAGCGTATTGCAACGCCCACTTCGCGTGCCGGCATAACTAACTTGAACTGGCCGCGCTGTCTCGAAACCGCCTTCCCCATACGGGAACAGATGTGGGAAACATCCCAGGAGATGATTTGGGTTTTCAACTGATCCCCAACTTCATTTTCCGTTCGCATCGAATCTACCGTATGTGTTCACCAATGCACCGGGGCTTATGTGATAGTTTCCGTTATTGCCGCTGGCATTCCTGAGCGCGTTCGCAAACACCTCCGTCTGCGGTATGGTGTTGCCATTCACATCTATAATGCCAAGGGCATGTAGATTGGCTGGGGTAAATATTAGCACCCACTTTCATTGATAATTGATCCTTACCCCTTCGACAGTACCTCGGTCATTTCCGCCTTCGAAATTTGGCCCTTTGTCGTCATCACTGCTGTTATCATCTGCGGATGTCAATGAGTACTAACAACAAACATTTCGCGATGTCAGAGATCGTACCATATGATGAACGGAAAACTTCAGCCAGTTCATCTGCAACTATCCCTTCACCACTTGCAACTTCGTCTTCATCGTTCCCGGGAGATTCAAGGTTGGGGATATAACCACCATTCTCCCTGTCAAGTACGCGAACATCATCGATCCATTTCATGCTGTGCAATACTTCGGGAGGTACGCCATCTTCAGGTAACAGTTCTAAATGTTGTGGTGAGAGTTTTTGCCCAAGGTATAAAGGGTTATAACGTATTAACCATTCCAAGGCGTCTTTGACTCGCTTTCTTCTCACCCGGAGATATGGGGGAAGGAATTTCAACGGAATATTCTGTGGACCAATGAATGTCACTCCGATGGTTGCTGTGAGTATTGCGGGGCGGGGCGGGAGGAAACCAGGATCGATCATGCCTACAATATCTTCTGTATTCAAAAAATACGATGACACATTCCCCTTCACCGCACTGGTAAGCATTTCTTTCGGCCATCCACGAGCACCTCGACTTTTTGGATACAGTTTAATGATGTATGCCGCTGAAAAGAATCTCGACACAAGTATCCTTTCACAGAGGGTCAGGATTCGAAGTTCGAATGGTACCTCACCAATCCACAGATTATTCGATAACGATAACGGAGGCCTTTTCGCAGGATTGGCCGACAAAGACTGTATGCACATACTGCACGCGAACTCGGGTACTTTTTTTGTCCACGGATCTCGATACAGCAGCATCCCGGATGTTAGCGCATGGGCTGAATGAGGTTTAGCAGGGTGTAGAAGTTCGGGATGGGGGATCTGGTCTGGGTGTATCGATTTCGCCTCTGAACTGAACACCTCTCTTGCGCAGATGCAACAAACCACCTGTCTGACTGCGTCATTCCCAGTTGCCTCAATGTACTTTTCGACCAACGCTCTCCGACCAGCCTCGTCAGAAACAGTTAAGAAGGATCGTTCCATGACTGGCTGTCGAGGTGGTTGTAACCGGAGCAAGATGCTGTTGACAATGGCTGGCGGTTGCGCAATGATGACCTCTGTGAGTTTTGCTTTCGACTGTGCACTAGCATCATCGATTGTGACACCTTCTGCCCTTGTCACAGATAGTATATGACTGAGTGAGCAGCTCTCCAACCGGCGATCTAACATCACATTGCGGCGCACCTGAGGCTGGGATTACTCAATAAAATGTGTTACAGAGCAATGTCTGCATAACTCACTTGTGAAAGGTGTTCGATTACAACCGTGTATATAGGTTTCGGTAAGCGTTCAATCTCTTTTGCAAGGCGCGTCTTATTCCGGAACACCCAAAGCGATATTGTTGCCCCTAATTTGTCGAGAAGGTCGACTAACTGTTCCCTGGTGTAGGACTGCAGTAGCTTCAACGTGTCTTGGTGACGAACCGACGACGATATTTCGTGCTGCACCATGGAGTGGAATATGAGTACTACATCCTGGGCATCTGGCAGGGCCATGGAAACACGTCACACACCTCTTCTGTTATGCTGTCTTGTCTACGTCGTTTCGGCCCCTCAGGAGCTGTTGTGGTGTTCGAGTTGCTCGGCCATTTACGCTTACAGGGCGGCCCAGGTTCGAATGATGACAGGAGTGGTTCCAATACATCTTCGCGAACACGAAGCAATGCTTTACAGATATCAGCCTTAGTCCTGAGATCACTGGGACGCAAATGTATGCCATTTCCATCGAAGAACGCTTTTAACGATTTGATTGTATTCCCGCTAACGAGAGACCTTAAACTTGCTTGCAGTGAGGTCTCGACGGACATGGATGTTTTGCGCGGACGGACTTTGCAAAGAAATCAAAGCATTGGTACTATTCCTTTCAGGCTCAACATCCGGATTTGGAGTAACCCCATTTTGTACTACAGCCAAACATGGACGGTTAATGTGACTGGTGCATTCCTCAATAACTCGCACACTTCCCCATTAGAACACCAAGAATAAGCCTCTTAAAGGTCTCAGCATTACTCGCTGAGATATTTTGTTCATTCCAATTTCCTCATCGTTTCTGATTTGTAACACCGTTTGTTCTACAAGTGAGTATATTACTGCGTCAACACTTCCACCACAAACTGATACTACACAGAATGTCTCAGAGAAATATGACAACCCTCCAATCCACTCTCAAAGAAGGTTTCTACTATCTTGGCAACCAACGACCTTTACCTGAAGGATGCGCATGGACGTTGCTTGATGGTAAACAAATGTTTTCAGCAGGGGTAACTTCGGAAAATAGTGCTCCCACTGTGATCCCGTTCACTGTCGTTGGTCGTGTTGCGACGAATTTGAACAACACCGGCTTGTTGGGGACGTGGTCGAGGAACAGTAAATTCGGTCCGTCCACTGCGCGCCGTACCTTTCAACTTGGCCCCCCGCTGGACTTGGGTTTTCGCCGAGATTGGGCACCGGCCATGGCGAGATTGAAGGAACTTCAACTTGCTGGAGCCAACAACAGCAGGAAGGTTCAATACCTGTTCGTCCACGAAAACGTTCCCCCTCAAGATTGTATTCTCAGAGCAGGTGCGAGAGTCTTTCGCGTAAGTGATTTTTTGTTCATCTTCCCACTCGTGTTAAACATTGCCTTTTATATTGTAGGATGTCGATGACGGTGAAGACAACCAAGGTCTGTGTCCTCATTTTCATACTTACACGAAGCTGAATGTCTTTTTTTGTGAAGGTGTCCGAGACGCTGTCCCGAAGGATAAAAAGGATGACCCGGCTTGGATCGATATCATGGAAACAAAAACTTTCACAGATTTTCCACTATATGACGAAAGTGGTGACTTGGTTCCTTTACGGAGGGTGCGACCGACGATAGCTGGTGCGACCGTGCTCTTGACCTTCAGCTTTCGCTGCTGGCACTTTGAGCCCACGGATCCATTCTCTTTCGCTGCGGATGTTGAGAGGGTAGATGTCCTCATCCCGGCTATTGTTCGGTTGTCTCTTCCGCCTACTCCGCCAAAAACACCCCAACGCTCCATGCGAGGTACGTTACATTCAATTGTAAATCACAATACAGGCCTTTAACATCATCCACATCAAGGGGTTACCCCAGGCCATCGAGTTCAGGCGCTGTACACCATCGAAGGTGAAAATGGCTTGGAAATACCCACAAACGTGAATTCCTATGGAGCTCCACAAACGCCTCCCAATAAACTCGCCTTCATGTCTATGAGCCCGCAGTCTATTGGCACCATGGCCACATCTCCGTCTCCTGTCCCTGGTCCCGGGGACATTCCTACTTCGGGAAAAAACATTGAACAGCAATACCTCCAGTATCGAAACTGTCCAACTTCGCCTCTTTCTGAACAGGCAACATCAGAGCGCGGGGGAGGTTCACAGGCATTACAGCCACAGTATCCTTTGCCCACTGGGGATCCGACGTCGACATGGTTCAATAACCACGGATACTCTAGCACGGCGTACGGAAGTTTGGGTCCGTTACAAAACACACCGTTGTTAGGTCTGCAGCCTGCATTTCAAGCTGTCGGGTCCCCAGACCAGCAAGACCCACGCTTTGCCGGTTGTGAGTGAAACAGTGCTGTTACTCATTATGAAATGACTGAAGTCCCCACCACGATAGCTTTCAGTGAATCGTGGAATCCTATCGAAAACCCTCCCATCCACAATCAGGATGGACGCAGTGTTTCCAGTAGCAATAACACGGAGCACCAAGACCCTAGTAAGCCAGTGCACTAGTTTTGCAACGACCTGAATTCATTCTCAAATTTAGCAAGTGTGGTGTCTAAGGAGGGACCAGTCGGAGACGGTGGTTCCGTTAACGCAGCGAAGATGGGCGGTGAACGAGTTTCGAAGAGACGGCGGGACAATGACAGTGGAGGTGATGCCCAGCAACAACACCAAGCGAAACGGAGGGAGATTGAAAATGGTACGACCGCTGAACCGTAGGAGTGAAAAAATGGCACACACGTAGTCGATTCTGTCGTTGTACTTTTGGATGCCGCAATGTAGCCCAACATAGATCAATGACCAAAAATGTGGTACTGAGACCATCTCTTCGCCTACATAACCTTTCTTCGTGAAATGAATGACGCCGACGCCTCGGCCCGTCCCTTTGCTACATGTCTACATGTTTACTTACGAATCTATCGCGTTTCTGTATCTTGAACCTTTACTCACAACATGGCGTAGGCCATTCACGGCTGAGGATTCTGTTTCACAAGAGGCGACGTTGTAATTCTTGTACCCAATGCGGTTCTATGGGGATACGTCATTCACTAAATCGCTTAGAAAGTCTGCTAACGTATCAGTACACACTCTTGGTATTGCACCAAATAAGGATGACCAAAAGCTCGATGGAAATTCACTGTTTACGGATACTACCGAATCAGGTTCGGACTGTACAGGTACCCGACATGGACAAACGGCAAACCTCCCAAGACGGAATATGTCTGCTCGGTAATAACTGCGATAAATTTCACTTTCCGGATACGATAACTGACCTGCCAGCACATGCCTATTAGTATTCCCGACCGTGCTGTCAAAAAAAGAACCCAATTTTTCTACGAACACTCGACGGTAAGGCCATTCTCCTCAATGAACTTTTCGCTCATGGTCGAACTTAGGACTTTCCTCTGCATCGACTGGGTCTTTTATACAACACAGACGGCGGGATCGACAGCGTTCCAGTTCCAGTTGTCACGCAAAATAACGACCCAGTGCGCACTGCAGCGGAATACGTCTATGCTGAGTTCTGGATACGACCTGCATTCAATGTCCTCAGCACCGATCGAGCAATCTTTGACAGAACTTTGCAGCACACATTTCACTGCTTGGATGGACGTGGAATCCGATCCTCTTTCACAGTGTTCACTGAATCACAAGAAATACCAAGCACGCAAGAACGACGTCGAAACACCACCATACAACAACTGCTCCACGCAGGTCATGCGCCGCGAGGACATGTCCTTGTTGTCAAGCACTGCAGCCACAGAAGATTGTTGCTCGATGTTGGAGCGTGGGACAGGCTTATCAGTAATGACATCTTGCGACAGTAAGTCTTACATGACATACGCATGAAACGCATTAATTGATGAGGGTGTAGAATGTACGATCTCAGCACATACACCCCCGAGAACTTACCTCTTCCACCCGATGCTGGCGTACTCTGTTGACATGATCATCCTCAATGCATGTGGTCTGAGGGAATGGACGTTGTTGAAGCGGGTCTCACAACATCACCATAGGGAATTGTCGGTCTTCATGGACTCTTGTTTCTTACGTTTGCTCGAACGTTATGTCTGCGAGGCAATTCCACTAGTGCGTTCGTTGAACATCACCAGATCTGTCATCGCGGGCCAGTTCCTGTTCAGATTCGTGAACGTGGTTGAGTCCGAAGGTGACAAACACTGTCCGTTCATGATCTTAGCCCCAAACGACAGTCAATCTTTCTGGATTACATTCGCTCAATTGAATGGACTTCAAGCGTCGATGATGGATCTACCCGCAATTTTCGAAGATTTTTGTTCAGACTACCTTGTCATAAGGGGTATCAGGGTTAGCGATTCTTGTACTGCAGTTATGAATGCACTGACACGTTCCACAGCGGAGTAGAGTCAGGATTCTGTTTGGGAAGAGCACTTCAACATTGCCGATGATCTTGGGCTTTAACGATACCTTTGGCTGCGGTTTCCTTGACTCTACCGGCCTCTATATAGGATATCCTGATGATGTTACATCGAAGACAAGATTTTCAGCACGCTGTACAGCAAATGACTCCTGGGCAAGTTCACGAAGTCTACTCCCAACAGAGATTGCGGATGTCATTGTCCCGGGTTGTGGAGAACACTACATGACGATGCAGGAGCTCGGCACACGTGGTGGGCGATGGGTGTTATCACCCATCTGGACGGGAAACAAGGAGAGCAACGGCATGCTCGATGGACAATTGGACCAAATACGTGTCAGAACACCATGTGCCCACGATACAACATACGCATAGACTACCGTGCACCATTGTTTTCTTAGAATTTATACAAAGCAAAACATGATTTTTACTACTGGAATAGACACATACAAAATTGAGACTTAGAGCTGACTGCCAATAGCAACAAACAGGCAAAATCCGCAAATAGCGCTTCCCAATATGGATGTTCCAAAGAGTACCACTCCTGTCTCGAGATCCAAAACGAAATACAGCGCACAAGCGACAACGCGCACCCGAATGTGTCGTATTTTCCGAATGCGTCGTGTTTTCCAAAAGCAAACCTTCCTGTTCGAAAGCGGAGCGCGGTTAAACAAACACCGCATCTGGTTTAATACCGTACCACTGAAAAATGTGTTCCAAATACACTGCTGCTTTCCAGTCATTATGCGAACCAAGCGGCTAGCTCGCGCAGGCGGCCACGGGCAGGGAGGTCATACCTGCTCATCGGTATGTATGTTGCCAATCGAGATATGGCTCATCATTGGTTCACTGGCGGAAGAAAACTTGCAGGGTTTGGCATCGACATGCCTTTTTCTTTCGGAAATCCTCTATCCTCTCCTTTATCGGGATATCATCTGTCTAACACCGTCAATCCTGCTAAATTGCGGCACGGCGTGGTTGAACAGGCCCACGTTCATTTTCCCGCACGCTAAAACTTTGACAATCGGCGTATCTTTCGACAACGCAGGACGGTTTCAATACGCTATGGAACGTTCCGGATTGTTGGGAAAATGGAGGAGCTTCACCCCCATTCTTGCGCGGTTCTCAAATCTCACGCACTTGGAGTTCATTTTCCTTGTACTCCCTCGAACATTTCCAGTAGTCTTGTCTGCCCTCCCGAAGATGACCAATCTGGTATTGAAAAGCTGCGTCTTTGATGGGCCGGTGTCGTTCTATGGGGTGGAGCTCCGACTACTTCACCTAACACTCCACAATATTTGTTGGGATGAAAGTCCAGACGAAGGTAACTTGCTCCAGGGATGCCCCCTGTTGAGGGTCCTGTTTCTTAGTTGGCACTACCGAATTGCACACACATTGAATGCGAATTGCTTGCGAAAACTATCGGGCACCCTGTATGATTTGACAGTCTCATCGGCCAAGTATTCGTGGTCGACTGACCGACAGCACCGGTTGGAACAAAATCGAGTGTTCTTCAATTTCGTGGATGCATGGCAGGGACTCAGATGTCTGACACTTATGGGAGAATGGCCGTCATTTGAGGCTGGTGCGTTTCCGCGCGGCAGGCAGCCATTTCCACCACAATTGCAGTGGTACTCAGGACCTATCCGTTTCTTCCGCGCAGCAGCTCCGCCTCATACTGGCTTAAAATATGCATCGTTTATGGAACCCCATATTACTGTTGCCGATCTTCACCTTTACCTGCCATGTCTACCGGAGGCTACGCGCGTGACATTGACTGGCGTATGTTTGGAGGATGATTCCCTGAAACTCGTGTTCAAACAGTTGCAAAATGTGGAGGACTTTGAGATTCATACGGCACATGTCCCTGTATTTGGAGCAGTAGGTGATTATTAGAACGTCTGCTACACTTGCTGATTTTAATCACAGGCATGGATACTACCATTTTTCCGCCGCAGTCTCCACCACCGGTTGTCAATCCGAATGATAACCATCCCAGGAATCGACGCTCATGATTTGGAACTAGATCATGCATTCGATGGTCTGAACGAGCGTTGTCCGTCTCTGGTGGGAATACAATTTCACAAGCGGAAGTGGATATATGAGGACGAGCAATGGAAAGAGGTTGATATTTGATACAGTAGTTATACTGAACTATCATATTTCTTGGTACTCTTTAATTACGAAGCTTTCGCCAAGCAAGGTGTGGTCCACGATAGTGGAATTTCATGGTTAGTGGTGCATGTAAAATGAGACTGTGCAAGCGGGGGATAATCAGATGCAAATGCAGATGACAAGCGAACAGGGACAGTCGCACAGACATACTCAATCCACGTCTTCAGTGGTTGATATGGGTCAGGCGTTAATGGGAGGATCGTCGTCGTCGTCGTCAACGGACGAGTGATTGGCTAATACTATAGCTGAATCTAGAAGTATGGGCATAGACGACGATCAAGGTATCGGTGGTCCAAGTAGAGGAAGAGGAAGAGGAGGTGCAGAAAGCGACTTTTGGATGCCCCAAGTTGCTAGTAACGGTCAAGTAAGTTTGTTTTTTTCTCATCGATTTCCATGTGTATAAATTCTCAAAACAAAATTTCGTTGACGTAGATATTCTACATCAACACTAAAACAGGCGAACAATCCAAAGATTTACCACAAGAAGCCGAGGATGATATAGATTTGTCCATGACAGACGACGCCCCGCCGGCTCTGGTCCGCCCTTCGTCGTCTTCTCGCACCAGTCCAGGGATTCTCGGATACGCTGACTTCGGCTCTTTATCTGCACCCTACACTAGCAGGTAGCTCTAATTCCCAATCCCAGCCAGGCTTTGGCCTCCCCCCGACGCACAGACACCCCTAAACCCTGGATCCGGCGCCATCTCGCAGATGATGGGACATCGTATTATTCCCAGAACCAGGTCAATGGGAGGGTTCAATGGACGAGATCAGGGTCTTTGACCTCCGGCGCTTCAGGCTTACCGGAGATGCCGAGTTATACCCACCTCTGCCAGAAGACATGGTGCGCATCACGCAAAAGAACGTTATAGAGCATGTAATGGTCCGGTTGAACTCAGGTGGGCTGGGGGATCTTTCGTGGAACAAGGTTTGATCAATTGATGATATTGTTGTAGACCCCTCAGATTTCTCAAAGTTCTCGGAACGCGAAGGAGAAGGGTCGGAGGTGTCAGTTCTCGGAAGTCGATACGGGAGTGGATATCGAGTTTGGTGACTGGTCGAATTCTGATCCGTCTTTGGTGGTGGTAAGATGTAGTAGACCTAGGAGAGTACTGAGAGGAGGTAACGGGAAGAAGAGGAAACGCTCACCTGGCCATGGTTCTTTGTGTTGGTGTCGGTTCACATTCTTCGAACCAAACACCCGAAGGGGAAGATTCGCAGTCAGGCCAGAACAGCTCAAAGTCATCCAATCCAACAAAATCCATGTAATCACTCATTGTAATACTCAGCGAAGAAGAAAATCGTGCTTACGAGACCTCCCACGAAGCCTCTTTCACCAGACCTCGTTTCGGATATCGCAGCTTCTGTAACGAGGTTGGATGCGTTCCTTAGGGTTTCGGATATTGCTGTTGTTCAACAACACCAACAACACTCCCCTGCTGAAAGGACCAATATGAACGCAAACGTCCAGCATCCACGGATACATCCAGCGAGCCACAGCGAATCCACCAAGTCCAAGGATACACGAAAAACGTAATAGGACAGATCCAGAACTGCGCATGAGTTGGTAGATGATGTGGACGTAGCTGAGAGTGTGGTTTTGGATACACCGATTTCGCATGATACGACATTATCGCAGTCAGGTGGACGAACCGCTGAACAGCTTGGCAGAGGACAAGAAGAAGGTTGGTGATATCGAGTTCGATTGGTGAGGGTTCGAAAGATGAAAGAGAGGGAGGTCGTACAGCCCTCTCCTTACATCATCCCTCTCATTCGTTGAGCACGGTCGAAACTACCGGAAACGATGGATACAGCGGACACCCCGAATGTCGTCTGTTTTCACTCGCGGGGACTGGGATATCGTTGAACGGGTTCTCCTCGTCTTCTTCACATACCTCACATACCTCGCATTCATAGAATTCCCCACACCGGTATTTGAGGATAACTCGCCATCCTTCTTTTTTTCTCGGGACCTTCCACCCTTCCTTTGCGCATACCCAAGTTGTATCATTTCACCTCGCACAGACTTGTCGCAAACACTCCCTACAGCCCCTTCGCTCCTGTATAAGCTCAAAGCGGGTGTGTGCAAGCTCCATACAACGACGACGACGACGCCGCTGGGCGCTTTTGGAACATATATATACAGGTTCTGCGGTTTTTCAAGAGTCAAAAGGGGAGTCGGCGACTCCCCCTTATTCACATTCATCTTCTTCCTCCGAGTCGTTATCCCAACCCTCAACTTTTCTTCTTCTTCGACAATTTCCTCTCCTCCTCCCTCGTCCTATCCATTCATCCCATCTGGCGATTCATTAACATTTCCGAACCAAAACTTGAACAAACCCCGCGCGAAATTTCGGGTGGGGGAGTTGCGGGAGATGATATGATGAATGCAAGGGGCCACGAAATGGTGTATATCTTGAACAGCCCTTTACTTTGTATGCTTCCTTAGGCTAGGTGTGGGTCAAGCTTGAATATCGGATATTGAATATTGAATATATTGCATAGGGCGGTTTAAAACTTGTGTGAGAGTATTTTCGCAAGACATAGTAGCCATTCCCTTTTTCAACTATACAAGCACTATCCGGGGCATTCCCCTCCACCCCCTCCGCCCTCCGTACGTCCCCGCGTCCACCCGCGGACATCAGGAATTCAGGGAATTTAAGCCAGATGGCAGCGTTAGAATTCTTTTTGGATGTTTGGTCTTCTGGGACAGTTTGGTCTTCTGGTTCAAGCTTTCTGGTGCCTGAGGTCCGAGCAGAGGGGCGATTACAGAGATGTCTGGGTGTGTGTGGATATGGGTGGATATAACAGGCAAGCTTACATGGGGGTTCGAGTTTAGAACATGGTACAACTTCCTCCGAGTCCCTCGATCTTTTCTCCGAGGGAGAGGAACGGTGGGGTGTGTGGTCTCCCGACAAACAAACACCACGAGGATGTTCGTCAACTCGCTGGTGGCGGCTGGATATCTCCACACTGATACTGAGTCAGTCCGGAAGCTTAGAGTCGTGGTGGTGGTTCTAGCCTTACGCAGAAAGATTCAAGAGCTAAACAGTCGGTGTGCATACATGCAAGTGATGAAGGGATATCCCTTATCTGTATCACCCACCCGTTCTCGAGTCTCTCTATCCCCCACCGCCACCGCGCCACCACCTCTAGTGGTCACTGGAGACAACACCCGGATACCGTCCCCACTGCTGCTGCTGCTGTCATCCAGAGGAACAAACCGCGATAACGAACCCGGGCTTTCCCTCCGCCTCCTCTGCCAAAGATAGACTCGGAGAATGCATAGTGAACTCGGAGAATCCACAGCCTTCCTTTGAGGAACGGTTTTTGCCTGAATCAGTCCTTTCAGCTTTCAACGTCACTACTGAGTACTGAGGGCGCGCCTTCCTCAGGGTTCCTTACCCCTTCGAAGAAAGAGCTTGAACCCAAACGTCGACCAGCGATACCTCTGTACAAACGTCAACTAGCGATACCTCTGTAACTTGACTATACCTTGATTAGCTTGATTAGCTTGATTCTTGTGAATGAACCCTACGGAGTAACTTGAGTACTGTGCTAGATAGAGGTAGAGAGTACACACATGAGGCCAAAACACTCCATCCACTCCCTCCACCCCAGCACCCACCAACAGGCGGACGGGCGGGGGTTCTTCTGATACCACATGAATAGCTTCTATCAAACATCCGTCCGTCCGTAGTAAGTCAGTTGTCGAGCCCCAAGAAGTTCGGGTGCTTATTTCGAGTGCTTGAGCGGTTCGGCAGTTCAGTGGTGGCTTTCCCGAGTCATTTTGGTTGGGAAAACCACGGAGACGAGGGGACGATAAGACCATTGAAGAAATCGAGGAGACTTTGGGTAAGATGTGTTTCACGCCAGCAGCCTATTCCCAACTAACCAACCTGTTGAATTCCACCTGCTGGACGAGATACATCACAAGCAAAACAAAAAAGTGAGTGGCAATACATACGGCGGATGGGGGAGCAGTCGAAGAGATAAATTTAATCATCGTTTTTATGAGAGTGTGTGTTTGTGTGTTCGTGGGTGTTTGAGGGTGAGGTGTTGATTTGGGGATGTTTTAATCAACTTGTACGTCGGAAAAAAAACACCCGTTTCTTAGTACGACAGGGTAAGGAAAGAGCTTTGAAGCTGAGCGCTGAGCGCGCGATATTTGCCTCTTCCTACTTGTCTCTATCCCCTCTTAGAAACAAACAAACAAACACACATAGATTCATCCCTCGTCTCCGTTGTCTTGGAAAGACCACCTGAACTTATGAATCATTCCTTTTCTTGTATAATGTCTGCATAAATGGCAGGACATTTTCGCTACATGCACTCTAGCAAAAAAAATGACTTGCGATAACATTGTATGAAAATTCTAACCGTCATCACAGGGCACCTGTTTTGCTTGTCTTTGGCGCCTCCGCCAAATGCTTCTCAAGCACTGGCCTTCTCTCCTCATAGAACTTCTCGAACTTCGGCATCACTTCTCCCCGTACTGCATTCTTCTTCCTAATCAATACCCCCAACGCAAGACGTATAAAGTCCCTACAATTGCCTCCCTGGTCAAATCGAGGTAATTTTATTTCGAGTATCTCATTAATAGCTTCCTGTTCTTCAGCTTCATCTCTGAAGCTCGCCTCGCCGAGGCTCGTTTGTTTGCTGCCAACAAGTCCCTTGATACGCTGTGCAGTATACGGTTTGGGGGTTTTTTTAGGTGTTAGGATGCTGTCGAGATGTATTATGCCATCTTCAGTCAGAGCATGGACACATGTGGTCCCAATGAGGAGGGAGCTGTGTTCACCCGCCTCTCCGAAACGAGTGGTCAAGATTTGGAGGTTTTGGATCCGTCTAGGGGCTGTAGTGAGAGAGCAAATTTCGCCGTTAGTTAAAAAAAGGACAACGAATTCAGGTTTTTTTTTTCGAAACGTACGAGGCAAAGGGGGCCCAAATTGAGTTGGCGGGGATCTCTCACTTTTATAGGACACGGGCGATGCGGCGATCGAAAGGACATTCACCCAAAGGCAGAACAAGGTGAAGAAACGTGATGCAGTAGTTCGGGAGAACATCAAGATGCTTGAGAAGGAGATACAGTCGATGGAGGACACTGCAAATGGGCGGAGAACAAATTGTCTAATACATACAGTACAGACCACAATGGTTCCCCAGTAAGAAATCTGAAATCGTTGGAGTTTATAGAACTTTACGCACTGAAAACAGTAATGCCAAGACGATTTTTTGACCAGCAAAAAAAACTGCACTGCAATGTGAAAAAGGAAACGGACGGATGAATGATAAAGCTGCCATTGGCCAGTGCATCAGTGGGGGTTGCAGATTGTTAAATGTAGGAGAAACACTGACCGAACCAGCGCCTGGAATGAGAAGTGGGGGGAAAATGAAGCAGTTTTCAAATCAACGGGTTCAATTTATGTATGTCATTGAGCCGACGGAGGGAGGTTATTACAGCTTGTCGGTTTTTACCTGATCAGCCAGGGAAAGATGCTGAGCAGGGCTGCCTTTTGATTTGATATCGATTTTATTCGATGGGCTGATAAACTCTGATAAAAGTTTCGCGATTGTCATCATTTCACCTTGCTTGCAACGGTCCTTTCTACTATGTATTGCCACTCATTGCCACTCATGTTTTCGTTTTTGCGCAATTGTACATATCTCGTAACAGCAGGTGGAATTCATTATTCGACCGGGGTGTGTTGTTTTTGTTGTTGTTGTTGTTGGGAAAGGCTGTGCTAACGCTGAAGGCGGTGAAACAAACCATATGTTACTACACATTGCAGTTCTATTAAAGTAGGTTTAACCTAGCCAATATTTGATGCTGAGCCTCGCTGGTGTCTGGAATCCAGGAATACTCGGAGGTGGTGCCAGCTGATCCTTGCTTAAGTTGTGGGGTCTTGACATCGCACGAGTGGGGAGGGATTGAGGAATGAGATTCAATGGAGGACCAAACCTCGTTCTGTAAGTGTCATGGTGGAGTAGGGTCTCTCGGAAGTCATTATCTTATCTAGTATCTTATCAATATCCGTGTTGTTCATTGTTTGTCAGTAGCAGTGTGAGGCCCTGGCACAGAAGGCCTGCTCTGGTCTTACCCAGACTGGGCCTAAGCGAACGCGGTAGCCGCCTAGGCCGTATGAGGAGGTATGGGATAGTGCCGATACTGGTGAGGGGAGCCTAACCAGGGGTAGTTGTGGAGCTTGGGTAGACCTAATAGCAGGTCCTAGAGGTGTAGAACGTAACGCGTAACCACCGCTTCGATGTGGAGGGGAGGTGTAGCCAATACGAGTGGGGAGCTGTGGGGAGCTTAGGGAGCAATGAAGCGGACTTGGGAACCTAATGGGAGGTTCCAAAGGATGAAGGACGAATTGTAGAGCCTCGACGTAGATGGTGAGTCAAAGGAGAGGCGTAGACAATACGAGGATTGACAGAAAGAGGCCAGAGATGAGAAACAGAGAAGAGAAATAGAGTTGAGGTGAGACAGAGATAAAGGAAACAGATAATGAGGAAATATATGACAGTTGAGACGTGTCAGGCCCTGTTAGCAAGTACTAGTAGACTGTACTAAAGGGACCAAGCCAGGTAGGAAGAGTTTCCAGGTAAGATTTGACAATAACACGCTGGGGAGCTCCGAGGGGAGTCCCCAGCCTATATACTGTACATGAGGCTGTCAGGTACATATGTCATGTGGCTACTGGAGTGACAGGTAATATGTATCGTGAAGATTGTAAGGATGGTGCATAGAATATCGGAAACATGTACAAGTGATGAACCGGAGCTCTGGAAAGGAAAGAGAAAGGTCTGGAGAAGCAAGGCATGACAAGCAGTAGAGTAGGAATTGAGTAGGCAGAGAGAGACACAACGACAACAACAAGTCCTTCGAGATCATCAGTCTCAGATAGCAGCCAGTCCATCTTGGTGACGACAGCGGTTTGATCCACACATACCAAGTTTTGATATAGTCCGATGGATAGAATAGTGACTAGCCCTCCGAGGTTTCGAAAAAAAAGAAAAGCCAACATTCTGGCTCCGACATGCGATTCGAACAGTCGTTTTGTCTCAAGACCACTCTCCGAACCTACAACGAACCCGCTAGAAGGGCTAGCAACTGGAGAAATAGGCAGTGATCTAGACCTGGGAGACTGGTCACCACTGGATTCACCTGTGAAAAATTTTTCAGAACGTCAGTCCGAATCGCCAAGCCCCACAAAACCAAGACAGCCCAGACCTTTGCCACCAAACACTCAGCCCCGACCAATGGCCACACAACAGCCACTCACATGATTCTCTGGAGACCCAGACGACCCGATACAACCTGCAACTTTTCTGCAAGACTTTGAGGTCCGTATGACAGAGCTAATGACACCATGGGCCGACCTTGCAAGTTGCATAAAACCATACCTCAAGCGAGATTCCAGAGCCTGGGACTGGTACACCGAGGATCTCACAGCTACTGACCATACTGTTCTAAGGATTTGGTATATTCCTTTGATCAAGGTAGATTCAGCACAATTTGTGCTTTGATTGTATTGATATGGGTATATCAAGATTTGGGGGTTTGAATCAAAGTAAATTAAAACTGAAACACACAGACCCCTACAGAGGGCTAGAACTATGTGCTGGCACAACCACACAGCGTGATTTGCCCTTAAGACCAACAACTGATCCTAAGTTCGAAGAATACCCAACAACTGGATATAACTTCTGGCAGTCACAAGGAGCAGAACACAACATTCCTATACTCACAAGTGCCGGGCCCGAATGGCTGCTAGCGAAGAGGTTTTAGTCTGGCGGGAGTGTGTCTTTCCTTTTTACAGATTAGCACTGCAACGTCGTCCCAAAATCACTTCCTTTCCAGATACATCGGATCACTATTTATACATACAGAACATCGAGTCGCATAATACAATTAATTTAATACAGTAAACGTTCGGAACCACAAAGAGACTTTTACAATCAGTCAGATACCATTTAATTTGAATCTTCATGTCCTTATTTGGTCCATAATGGTTCCAAGATTCTAGTATACCTCCAAACATAGGTAGGTATTTTGATGTTCATTTAATTTAATTGTTCTTGGAGAATGACTCGAATGGTGTTCAGCTGTCACTGCTGTTCAACACTTACTTCGATCATTTGTCACCTCGTCCGGAGGCAAATCTACCCTCCTCAATTCTAATCCTATCAATCTGATTCATCTGGATTAAACTAATTGCTTCTCTCTTTCAATAGACACCCATTGTGCCTATACTCTATCAAGGGAGTTACGCATAGTATTCATTTAATTGCATTCTTCATTATTTTCTATGTCAGGACTCTTTGACATTCATTTGATATGTCTTTGGAGCCTCGCAGTACTTTGATTGTTCTTCTAGTCATTTTCCTCAATCATGCAACCTGATTGGTCTATTAGACTAAATCACAGTCTTTTAGATTAATGCATGATCTCATTCTAGAAGGAGTATTTTCATAATTCCTGAGTTCTAGAAGGTCATTTTGAGTCAATCCTCGGCTCATGGTCACTTGAGTAAGTTCTTCCAAACTCCTGCCAGTGTAAGGTCCAATAAGAATACCCTTGGTATGTCATACGTGAATGGTCATCCTTCGGATGTAGTCCCAGTCTGGTATAATCCTGCTTGACAAACAGGTAGACTGCTATCCGAAAGTAGTATCGGGGATGGGTAAACTAACCAACTTGTGGTAGTATGGGTATATGGTCCCTTCAACTTATTAGACTGATTCAGTATTGACTTTGACTGTCAATCTGGGTCTCAATTACAGTCCTCTTGATACGAATCTATATGTGAAAATGTCATAATTCACAGCATAGACGTCTAGCCAAAATTTAGGCGTGTCACCGGAAGCCATTTTTGAAGGCATGGTCGAGTCGGGAAATAGGGAAGGGTCAGCGTTCTAAGTGGCAAACAGTTGACCCCAGGTACTACATCAGTTGTGAACAATATACAATCTGTTTTGGAGGAATCCAATATTCTTGATGTTTACAGTGTTCACAATGGCAACAGCCACATGAGCTCTCCATTTGCAATGGACAATAGCCTAAGAGACTTTGAAGGGGAGCAAGTACAGGTAGAGGCAATGGTAGACGATGGCGCGATGGTAGCAGCCATGGACAGTGCAGTGTATGATAAGCTGAAGAATACCA
The DNA here is from genome assembly GCA_028011325.1 of Lentinula lateritia. Taxonomy (NCBI): domain Eukaryota; kingdom Fungi; phylum Basidiomycota; class Agaricomycetes; order Agaricales; family Omphalotaceae; genus Lentinula; species Lentinula lateritia. The sequence continues at coordinate 91,562 of JANVFT010000068.1, forward strand.
TAGGGGGGTGGGAGCCGATGCGAAGGAAATTCCGCATGGCGAATGGAAGTGTGGTGCCAGGGATGGCATGTTGGAAGGGCCGTATCAAGGTGAAGGGAGTCAAGGTTGATAGTGGATTCGAAGTGTTCAACAGTGGAGGGGGCTGGAAGTTCCTGTTTGGCAAACCACTCCTTGAACAATTTGCGGCAGTCCATGACTACCAAAAAGACGTCATCGTGCTGAAGGGAGAACAAGGAAAGTGGACAGAAGTATTCAACAAGGAACTGGGGGTTCCATTGACTCTGGACCCCACAACTGTGCTGGAGGAGAGAGGCCAGCAGGAAGTACTGAGTTCAGTTGCCCAAGAGCACATTGTTCTCAAAGAAAGCGAGGAACCATTGGGCAGGGTTATTGTGAAGGCCTTAACCCCGCTCAACAGGGAAGTAGATGACCTAACTCATGCTCACCAGGAAGACGTTACTAATGTTGCTTCCCAGCATATGCCTCAGACCTCCCCCACGCAATGACACCAAAAGCCGTAAGTTGAAGAGGTACCAGATGAAGGACCCAAGAACATGCAGCCTGAGGTGTGTCAGAACACCCAGGGGTCACTTCTTCCAGTGATGGAAAGCAAGCTGGATGAGTGGTTTAGGGAAAAGCGGCGGTTGCAAAGGACTGAGGCCATTGAGTTACAGGAGGAGCTCGAGCATCGACAGAAGGAACATTGAGCAGCTTGGGAGGATGAGGAGGCACAACGGGAGATTGAGTGGAAGGATTGGCTGAGGAAGTGATGTGCGGAACCAGGTCTCCGCAAGTGGTCCTTCTGGAGGAACCGCTTGAAGGAACCAAACCCGCCGAAGAGGTTGAGCGTGGATTCACTGGGGGGAAGTAGCGCACCCCCCTCGAGGGAAGTACCAGCGAAAGACAAACCTGCAGACCCGCACCATATTGACCCTGTCATCACAGATGTGCAAGCTCAATCGATGGCATGTCTGGCCACGGAGAGGGCATTGGAGGATGTCCAGGGGCAGTCAGGGATGGTTGGAAGGAGTTCAGAGGATGGGAGGATCAATGCATTGCCAGACGGCCTGTGGGCGGACTCAGTGGGGGGATTTGACATACCCCCCTCGAGGGGAGTCTCTAATGATGATCAGCTTGTTAACCCGCAACATGCTGACCATGAAAGTGTAGTTTTTGTTCAGGCACTCCATGCGGAGCACTTCACAGACCCAGATACCCTATGTCATGAAGTCTCATGATGTGCCCTTTGATGCGCCATCATCAGTGTGTTCCCATCAATCTCTTTTCACATGTTTATTGTACTTGTTCACATGACCATCCCAATACTTCTATTTGTTTCCATATGCTTCCATACAACTTGTCCTTATTCATTGATTAGCTTGTTATGATTCATTATCAACTCATTATTACTCGTATGTATTGATTCCTCACTCTTGTTCCATATCGCATCGTTATTTACAATTGCTTACTCATTAGACAGAAGTAGTATATAAAGAGCAGTAGATAGATCCTAGTTCCCCATCTCGACCTCTTGGTCATTGGGCAACTAGGCAAGTACTTGTATCCTCTTAGATATTACTTATCTAACTTGGTCATTGGGCAACTAGGTTCCCTTTTGATTATTGGTGTGATTGGCCTCTGACGCTATCCCACTGATATTCGAGATCACTATTTCTTTCATCTGTGCTTTGTGCTTGTCTCTGTGCCTCTTCGCTGTTGCTCCTTGGCGTACTCAGACTTCCTGCCTCCCGCGTCTCGCCTCGTCGCGACACCCTAGGGCTGGACTTCTTCCCTGATGCGCTAGACCAAGTTGAGATGTCAATCTGTTCACATGCAACGATGGAGAGCAGGGGTCATTTCACCCGGAATGTGTGTGAGAAATTCTCCATAAAGTGAAAATCGGACCAGGACTTTCAGGTAAACAGTGGGCAAGGGTTGAGCGGCTTCTGGGTGAATATGCAGATTGTTTTGCCCTATCCATAGGTGAGGTAAGACCTGTCAAAGACGCAATCCACAGGTTGAACATACTAGAGGGTGTGACCGTCCCTAAGAAGGTCAGACAAAAATCGTTGACACCGCCGCAATGCGAGTACCTACACGCAAAAGTCAACAAGCTACTTGAAGCAGGAGTAATTGAACGTTGTAACCCGGAGGATGTGAAGGATGTAATGTTCAATTTCTTGATTTATTTGTTCCGTCTGGCCATTAGTCTGGGGATGATATGCAGTTGTATAGTTGCTTTCGATTTCTAGCAACTTGTACAGTTCCTTCATGAAGCGGGCGTGGTACTGAGGACCGCGATCATGGACGATCTTTCGGGGCATTCCATGGACCGGGAATACTTTGTCACGATAGACACGTGCCATTCCTTCAGATGTTATTGTAGTATGTGTGGCAAAGAGTCGCAACCTCTTTGTGAAGTGATCAACAAACACGCTGATGGCATTATACCCTCCAGACTCCGGTAACTCGCCGATCATATCTGTTCCGATGATTTCCCAAGGCTCAGATGGTACGTCGTGTGGATGTAACGGTCCTACAGGCTTGGTACGATGTGTCTTTGTAGTTTGACATTTTTCACAGCCTTCCACGTAGATTCTGACATCCCGACTGATTCCTGGCCACCAGTAGTTGCGTGTAATCAACTCAATGGTTTTATAGCGGCCGGGGTGTCCTGCTGTCTGGGCGTCATGATGTGCCTGTATGATCCGTCCTCTGAGTTCTTTGTCCTTAGGGACATAGATGCGTCCTTGCCAAACTGCTAGTCCGTCCTCAGTTTCAAGCCATTCCTTGTCTTTAGACTCGAGGGCAACCTGTACTAACTTGTCTCACTGATTTTTCTTTCTTCGGATGTGTTAAGATCATGTACACCATGTAACCGTGCCAGAGGTCACAGAGTGTCCAAGTGCGGAAGACAAGTGGGACAGTAGTGAAGTTATTAACAACACCGCCGTTACGCCGTTAGTCCCCGGAGATCAGGAGTATAGAAGGGAGGAGCTAAGTAGCAGCCAAGTCGGAGCGGTGGTATCACCGGTGACGAGGAGCGAACCAAAGAACGTATAAGTCCTAAGGTAGAGTAGAACGTACTTCAAGGGAGTGAGCCTGAAGACTTAGAGGAGCAAAGAGTTAAGGAGGGAATCTAAGTCAATAATTAAACTGAGGAACTACAGTAGCGTACAAGCAGTATTTATATCTACGGAGCGGCGCAACGGTGCAGAGCGCCAGGCTAACTACTAGGAGTTATACGTGTAGTCCTGCAGGGTAAAGTAAAAGACAATAAGGAGGGACTAGAATGAATGGGTATGTGTAGTGAGAAGGAACAATAAGGAGAGATTACAATAAAAGACAGATCTTCGGAATACCGAGTGGCGAGATGGGGGCCCGAGGCATGGACTTGACAGTATCCCCCTCTTAGGCTTGAGCCCTCAAAAGCCATTAATACCGGGAGTTGATTAGTCACCAAGGAAAAATTTTAAAGGCTGTCAGCATCGGGAATTTGGCCTATCAGTCAGCAGGAAAATTTTCAAAAGCCGTTGGTACCGGGAATTGGCGTTAGTCATCAATGAAAATTTTCGGTTCACCATAAACCAAACACAATTCAAAGGAAAATTTTCGCTGGTCCGTGCGCCGTTTTGTCCCTATAAAAAAGGGCCAGGATTTTGCCGTTATGGCCCTAACTTTCCTCGAAAAAACTACCAAGTCTAAAATGTCCAGCAGCCGAACTACCACCTCAACCATTAACCCTTCCGCTGGCCCTTCGGGATCTCGTCGCCAATCACCACCCCCTACCCGACCCATCCAGCCTGATGAAGAGGACTTAGAGGAAGATGAGGATGAGATCCTCAGGAGGGCACAAGAGAGGGTTAGGAAGGTGAAAGAAAGGAAGGCCGCGGCAGCGGCGAAAAGGCTAGCCGAGGAGGAAGCGGCGAAGAAGGCTGTCGAAGAGGCGCGCCAGTGGAAGGAAGAAGCAGAGCGGGACTTGGAGGAGCGTAGGCGCCGACTGGCAGAGGCGGCTACATCCCGTAGCCGACGAGATTCCTTCCTGGGCGAAACTTCGGTGTCCCCACGGCGGCCAGTGGTAGAGATTCGAAAGGAGAAGGGAAAGGCCAAGGTGCAGGTGAGTAACGAAAATCCTTGTTCCCATGCACCTTACTGACACTCTTGCTTGTAGACTATTGGTGAAGACCCCGATGATGGGGATGAAGATGATGACAATGACGAACGAACTCCTTGCGAACATTGCAGGAGTAAACGGATCCCTTGCCTTCAGCAGGCCGGCAAACGGAGCAGCACAATCTGTAAGCCCTGCCATGACGCAAAAGTGCGCTGCTTGCACTCCAACCGGCCCCCCACGGTAAAAAAGGAGGTAGCTTCCCACCCGACCGGCGAGCGGCTGGCGGTATTGGAGAGCCAGATGGCCCAGTTATTGGCCGATAACTGGTTACTCCGCGAAGGTCAGGTCAAGTCCAATACCTACGACCGCCACATCATCAAGAAGCTCAAGTGGTTGATGAGGGACACCGCAAGGAGGAGGGATTCGCCGCTGGGAATGCCGGAACCAGGACCATCGCGGCAGGACCATCGCGGCAGGAGGAGGAAGAGGATAGGAGAGTAGGAGAAGAAGAGGATGGAGAAGGAGAAGAGGAAGTAGAGGAAGAGGAAGGGAGAGAACCAGCGCCGAAGAAGGCCCGGTCAGAGAAAGGGAAGGAGAGGGAGGAGTAGGATGCACGGACATCGGACATCGGCCCCTCGGCCCTTCTTGTATTTCTTGTAGTCTTCTTGTAGCCCACTGCCCCTCTGTATATAAATTTTTTTTGCTTTTTTCTATGTAAAGAAATGTTATCGCGTCTAGACATCGGAAAAGCGAATGGGCCGCGAAGCGGCGTAAGAAGTAATTAGTTTGGTATAAGTAGTATCAGTGTGAATGGAAGCTAAGTGAAAATTGTAATTAAAGAAACCATAATAAGCAAATAAGAGAGAGAGGTAAACACTCAATTTACTATCATCGTGTTTACCCTCTAAACACACGAAGTAAACTTCGGCGGAGCACGGCGGAATCGGGGAAAGGAATAAAATGATTTTTTGTGATCAAGGTCCAGGTTTCTGAGGGTATCGAGCGTGGAAAGCGGGTACCAGTTCATCAGCATGTAACTCATCAGCCGCAACCCAGGAAAATTCATCGTTGGTTCCTTCGTAACTGGCCCACCGAATGTAGTAGCGTAGGGGACAACGTTTATACCTTCTGTCCAGCTTGGAGTCAAGGATTTCGGCAACGTTGTATTCCTCTTCACCATCAACTTCAATTGGAGGTGGAGGAGATTGAGTACGATTCGGGAAAGGATTCAGCGTAACTGGCTCCAGCTGAGAGACATGGAAAACCGGGTGAATACGGCGAAGATAGTCCGGGAGCTTGAGTTCGTAAGACAAAGTACCAGGTCGACTGATGACCTTGAAAGGACCAAGATATTTTTCTGAGAATTTTTCAGTAGGACGAGTAGAACGAATGTGCTTAGCAAGAACGAATACTTCGGAGCCAATCGGGAACTCCGGATGCAAGATTCTTTTTCTGTCAGCTTGTTCTTTGTAACGTGATTGAGCTAAAAGGATTTTCTCTCGAAGGAAAGTGTGGAGTTCATCGAGATTGACGACGAAGTCTCTAGCTAGATCAGACTTCATGTCGACCTCAGGCTGAACGGTGATATTTGGGTGGTATCCTTTGTTAGCGAAGAATGGAGTAATACCAGTGGAAGCATTGGGAGCGTTGTTATAGGCAAACTCGGCGATTGGGAGTAATGGCGACCAGTCATCTTGTTGGTAGGAACAATAGATCCTGATGTACTGCTCGAGAGTCTGATTGATATCCAGAGGTATAATGAAGTTCCATGGAGAGCGCTTTACCGAGAGCCCGGAAAAATGCCGACACAAATTCGGAACCATGATCAGAAGTGACATGATTAGGGACACCATGTTTAGAGAAGACATGAATAACAAAAAGCTCAGCTAGTTGTTCAGAAGTAATGGTGTCGAAGGTTGGAATAAAGATAGCTTGTTTGGAAGATTGATCCATGACGACGAGGATAGCTGTATAGCCATTCGACAATGGCAGTTGCTCAATGAAGTCCATGGATATGGAATCCCATGGTCAGACTGGAACCGGCAGAGGCTTCAATAACCCATAAGGCCGATGACGGCGAGGTTTGTTGCGACCACAAACAGTGCAAGAGGTAACATAGTCACGTACGAAGTCTCTGACCTTGGGCCAGGTGTATTGACGACGTACAGCTTCTAAAGTGCAGTTCTGCCCGAAATGGCCGGAGAGTGGATGATCATGGAAATAACGAAGGACTTGAAGGCAAAGATCGCCGTGATTCAGGACATAAATACGGTCGTCAAGGCGTAGTAGCTTGTCACTACCTAAGCTCCAACGTTCATTGGAAGGATCTTTAGCAAGGTCCAAACCAACAAGGGAGCTCGGGTCGGCGGGAAGGGCGAGGATGATTGCCTGGTGTAGGGCTTCGATATCCATGATAATCGAGGCTCGTAAAACCGGGCCTTCTAGGAAGGTAGCTCGAAGAGACGCAGTGAGTTGTTCGTTAGTAAATATAGGACGGAAGTTATGAGGGCTCACTTGGGCGTAGCCGATATCCCCCTCTTTAGGGTAGACGTCCCAGCATCTAGTTATGGAGTCGGGTTTCTCGCCGAGTTTCCCTGGCCGGAAGCGAATGACCATATTAAATTGATGCAAAAATTCTGACCATCGGACCTGTCGGCGTGTGAGAACCTTGGTAGTAGAAAAATACTCAAGATTCTTGTGATTGGTGACGACGTCCACCGGATCACCTGAGCCTTCCAGATAATGACACCAAGCTTTAAAGGCCTCGAAGATGGCCAGTAGCTTTTTGTCGTGAGTATTGTAGTTGAGTTCAGCTGCATGAAGCGTTCTGGAAAGGAAGGCTAGAGGATGAATTTCACCGTCAGCATATTGGATGGAAAGAATAGCTGCAATGGCGTAGTCAGAAGCGTCAGTCTCCACGATAAGTGGGCGATTCAGCTCCCAATGGGCCAATATTGGTGCAGAAGTAAAAGCGATTTTGAGATTTTTGAAGGCCTCTTGACAGCTGCTGTCCCAGATCCAGGGAGCGCCTTTTCGGGTAAGCCGAGTCATCGGCACAACGATATCACTATAATTATAGATAAAATGACAATAGAAATTTGCAAAACCCAGGAAGGACTGAATGTCCTTAACCTTCCTCGGGACCGGCCACTCTAGAACTGTCTGAACTTTCTCCTTGGACATAGTCAATCCGTCGGGAGAAAGAATATAACCCAAATACTCAACAGTATCCATATTGAACTTGCACTTCTCGGGATTGGCGTAGAGCCAATGATGGCGAAGTTGCCGAAGAACTTCCTTGACGTGTTCTCAGTGTTCTTCTGGTGTATCAGAGTAGATCAGAATATCGTCAAGATAGACGATGACACAAACATCGAGCATGTCAGAGAAAATGTCGTTAACAAACCGCTGGAAAGCCGCAGGGGTGTTCGTAAGGCCAAACGGCATAACCTTCCATTCATAGGAGCCATAGCGGGTCCGAAAGGTGGTCTTCCATTCGTCACCTTCAGCGATTCTTACGAGATGATAAGCATGAGCGAGATCCAATTTGGTGTATATTTTAGCTCTTTTCGGAGCGTCGAGAAGATCTGATATGAGTGGGAGTGGGTAACAATCCTTTTTGGTAATACGATTGAGTCCACGGAAATCGATGCAAAGGCGAAGTTTGCCGTCTTTCTTCGGGACAAAAAGGACCGGAGCGCCGTGAGGAGAGGATGATGGGGTGATGGCACCAGTAGCCAGCTGTTTGTGTTACGATCACTTCTTTTTCATCTTATCTTTTCCTTATCTTGTCTTATCTTTTATCTTTTGTCTTATCTTCTATCTCCCTTATCCTATATCTTGTCTTATCTTGTCACCTGACCTATTATTTATGCTTACTGATACAACATGCGCTTTTCATTTACTTATATTAAACACAGCAGTCTCACAACACATATACAGCATGACGATCGAGCTTTCATTACTTACACATTGCTTTACTTATGTTCTACTCATGTTTACCACTAACCCAGGGCGTTGGGCATTAGTAGGGCGGAGGGTTGTTTACTCGTATATAAGCTGTAGTTACTTGCTGTATTTCCTTAGCTTTGATCTCGTCTATTCTACCTGGTTTAGCCCAGAACTTTGCTTGTTCTCTTTATTATCCCGTTGTTTGAGGTTTTCTTGAGTGTGACGCCTGGTGACATCTGTTACTAGAACCAGTCGCTGACAGAAGATCAAAGCTATTCTTACCATCTGTCACACGCTACGCGATCATATCCCTATCACAGTTATCCCCGCTCACATTTTTACCAACCCTTCACAGACTTCTACTCTCTCTTCGAGCAGTGTCGCCTATAGTACAAAGGTGTAACGTTGAGTCCGACACCGTACTGGCAGACGAAAGCGTCGACTGATCACTAATCTTCGGAGAAGGGTCTTCGCGTGCACATCGAGCTCCATTCCTAGACAGGGAGGGTGCATCTGTTCATCAATCGAGAGTGGAAGGCTGCTTCCCACATCACCGTACTCTTTTTCGAAATCTTCCCCACATTACTACCGACTTCTACAAATCCAATCATACATTTTCCCATCATCACCACCGAGTTGCATTAGTAACTCGTCTTCCTTACAACGGATTCTACCTCAAGACTAGGACGACCTAGACTTTCGGTACAAACCAATCGTCCCCACTCCCCCAACTCATCTGCTCCATCCACTTCATCTTCAATTGAACGAAACATCACCTCATTCAAACCCGCCTACATATCACCCCACTACAGCATGTCTAACCCTACTCCTGATCCTATCCCCATTACTCCTGTCACCACTCCTCATGTTCATGGCAAGTCGTTGCTCAGAGAACCCAGTATCTTTGATGGCGATAAAACCCAGTTCAAAGAGTGGCGCCGTACCCTCTTTGCTTACATTCGCGATCCAAGGAACAGAGTCACTACAGACAATGAGAGAATTGACATTGCAATCTCGTATATGCGAGGTCCCAAAGTCAGTAGCTGGGTCCAGAATTACACGGATGATAACTTCGACGATGATGAGGAGGAATGGGCTAGCACGTGGAAAGGATTCAAGGATGCATTGAATGCCTCCTTCCTAAACAAAGGACTTACAGAGAACGCACAGGAGAGGCTAGAACATCTCCGCCAGGGCCCCAATGAGAGGGCAGAGGATTTCTTCAAGGAATTTGAAGTTATCATGCGAGATGCCGGATATGTCAAGGATGCACCCTATGTCATCAGATTGATCGAGATGAATGTGAAGCCGAAGCTGATCGACCAAGTATATGGCACCAGTAATGAGCGAATCGAGAAGTTTGACGAGCTCAAACAGAAGATTATCAGCATCGATGACATGTGGTGGCGTCGTGAGGAAATGCGGCGCAACTGGTCAAACAGATACCAGCGGAATGCCGGACAAGGGCCTAGTAACCAGAGATGGCAACCACAGACGACACAGGCTCCCGTAACTAAGGCTCCAACCCCTGCGGTACCTACCCAGGATAGGAAAGACGGTACTGGGATGACTTTCAAAGGTGCAGGCAGACCGATGGACATCGACGCTGCGCGTCGCAACAGGGAATGCTTCCATTGTGGCAAGCAAGGCCACATTGCGAAGTTCTGTCCAGAGAAAGCACCGAAGCCGCAGTTCGTCAGAGGCATGTGGAGCCGGATGACACAGGAGGATCAGGAGGCTATGGCCAAGGAATTGGGTTTTGTCCTGCCCCAGCAGTAGACGCAGGTCTGCCGGGGCCAATCTCAGAATCAGTATCGGACTTTTCGTCATCGTCATATGTAGACAGTCAATTTAGTTTTGAATTCGGTAGTACTGGTACACCCAATAAAAATAACTTATCTACAATGACAAACCGAACTGAGGAAAAACCTGTGAGATATGAACCAAACACACCTGAATGGGTGGCGCAGCGGTTACAAATGGACAAACTCCCCATGGCTATAGGAATCCTTAGAGCCTGGATGCCTGAAAGTCGTGTCAGAGAAGCATCGGAAGAAACGGTATTGGCTATACGAAATCTAAATCATGCAACCGCAACTGAAGCAGTTACCAATCTCAAAAGTCGTAAGAGATTCGTCCGAGGTACCCGAGGACGTGAGCTAAAGTTGCAAACCACTATTGAGAATATCGACAATGGTGTGCAGATTGAAACGGAAGCCCTCCTAGACAGTGGAGCCACAGGGTCCTGTATCAATAAGGACTTTATAGAACGGCACCAGCTCACTGTTAAGGAGTTACCAGTCAAAATGCCAGTCTATAACGCCGATGGCACTCTGAACAAAAATGGTTCCATAGAAGGCTATGTACAAGTCCGAATGGTGATAGGAGATCATGCCGAACGAATAGATTTGGCAGTTACCAATTTAGGCAAGACAGATATCTTCCTAGGCATAGATTGGCTACGTTACCATAATCCCAGCATTGATTGGAAGGAATCCACGTTGACGTTTGAATGTTGTCCTGACAAATGCGGATATTTACCACACTATGAATCACCTGAGGATGATGGTACAGAGGAAAAGCTTGTCGATGGTGAAAGGATCTTCTGGTTCGACTGGAATGGGTATCTTTCCGACCAAGGTCATATCAAAGTACAAACTGCTACTACAGATGCCGCTACTCCATACCTTGCCGAGTATGCTGATGTATTTAGTAAAAAGGATTTTGACCAAATGCCAGAAAGACGTCCATGGGATCATGCTATAGAATTAACGCCAGGCTCTAAGCCAGTTGATTGCAAAGTTTATCCCCTCAATCCACCAGAACAGAAGGCTTTAGACGAATTCCTAGAAGAAAACCTTAGATCGGGACGAATACGACCATCACATTCACCCATGGCTTCACCTTTCTTCTTTGTCAAAAAGAAAGATGGAACACTACGGCCCGTACAGGATTATCGAAAGCTAAATGACATGACTGTCAAGAATCGATATCCACTCCCGTTGATTCAGGAACTCATCGATAAGCTGAAGAATTCTAAAATCTTCACCAAGATGGATGTCCGATGGGGATTCAATAACATCCGGATCAAAGAAGGAGACGAATGGAAGGCAGCGTTCCGGACAAACAGAGGCTTGTTTGAGCCTACAGTCATGTTCTTCGGACTTACAAACTCACCTGCCACATTCCAAGCCTTCATGAATCACATCCTTCGAGAACTCATTGATCAAGGACACGTCATTGTTTATATGGATGATATCCTTATCTTCACGGACAACATGGAGAGACACCGAGTCATCGTCAGAAAGGTTCTTGATATCCTAAAAGCCAACAAGCTGTACTTGAAACCCGAAAAGTGTACCTTTGAGGCTAAGGAGGTCGAATATCTTGGAATCATCGTAGGCAATGGACAAATCCGGATGGACCCAAAAAAGGTTGAAGCAGTTCGAACCTGGCAGCCACCAGAGAAAAAACGTGAACTACAATCGTTTTTAGGGTTTTGCAACTTCTTCCGCCGGTTCATCCGAGATTTCAGTAAAATTGCCAAACCCCTAACACGACTCACAGGGAACACGACTTGGGAATGGACATCTCTCAAACAAGATGCATTCGATCGGTTGAAGGACCGGATCATCGAAGACGTCACTCTCATTATCCCAAGAGAAGCTGGAAAGTTCCGAGTTGAAGCCGATTCCTCTGACTACGCTAATGGTGCAGTCCTGTCACAGAACGTCGACGGAAAGTGGAGACCAGTAGCTTTCAGATCCAGGTCACTCAATGAGGTTGAAAGGAACTATGAAATTTACGACAAGGAGATGATGGCCATCATGGACTCCCTCTCGGACTGGAGACAGTACTTGTTAGGTGCAAAAGAACCTGTTGAAGTCTTCACAGATCACCAAAATCTCCAGTATTTCCGGAAACCTCAGAAGTTGAACCGACGACAAGCCAGATGGGTAGTTGAAATCGCTGAATACCATATTGAACTCTTCCATAAGCCTGGGAAATCAATGGGAAAAGCCGATGCCCTGTCACGGATGTCAGGCCTTGAGAAAGGGGAGAACGACAATACCAACGTCACGCTACTAAAACCGGAATTTTTCATTTCTCAGATAACAGATCAGACATCTGCCCCTGAAGACGATCTGCTTAATCTCATCCGAAGAAAGAAAAATCAGCGAGACAAGTTAGTACAGGTTGCCCTCGAGTCTAAAGACAAGGAATGGCTTGAAACTGAGGACGGACTAGCAGTTTGGCAAGGACGTATCTATGTCCCTAAGGACAAAGAACTCAGAGGACGGATCATACAGGCACATCATGATGCCCAGACAGCAGGACACCCCGGCCGCTATAAAACTATTGAGTTGATTACACGCAACTACTGGTGGCCAGGAATTAGTCGGGACGTAAGGATCTACGTGGAAGGCTGCGAAAAATGTCAAGCTACAAAGACACATCGTACCAAGCCTGTAGGACCATTACATCCACATGACGTACCATCTGAGCCCTGGGAAATCATCGGAACAGATATGATTGGCGAATTACCAGAGTCCGGAGGATATAATGCCATCAGCGTGTTTGTCGATCACTTCACGAAGAGGTTGCGACTCTTTGCCATGCATACTACGATAACATCTGAAGGAATGGCACGTGTCTATCGTGACAAAGTATTCCCAGTCCATGGAATGCCCCGAAAGATCATCCACGATCGCGGCCCTCAGTACCACGCCCGCTTCATGAAGGAACTGTACAAGTTACTGGGAATTGAAAGCAACTATACAACTGCATACCATCCTCAGACTAATGGCCAGACGGAACGGATAAATCAAGAAATTGAACATTACATCCGCCTTTTTGTGAATCATCATCAGAGCGATTGGCACGAGTGGCTTCCTATGATGGAATTTGCGTACAATGATCGAGTACATTCAGCTACAAAAGTTTCACCCTTCTACGCAGACAACGGCAGACACCCATACAAAGGAACCACGCCGAAGATGACGTCACAAAACCCAACCGCCCAGGAGTTTGCTGATAGTATGAAACGGATCAGGGAAGAAGTAGGATCGGCACTGAAAAAAGCCGCTGAGGACATGAAGCGCCAATATGACAAACACCGGAACGAGGCGATAGAATATAACGCTGGTGATAAAGTTTGGCTTGAAGGAACTAACATAACAACAGATCGTCCAATGAAAAAACTCGGTGACAAACGATTTGGACCGTTTAAAGTTCTTGAAAAGATCGGACCCAGCTCATACAAACTTGACATCCCTTGTACATGGAAAAGAATCCATAATGTCTTCAACGAAACGCACCTATCGCCGTACCATGAACCCCAGTTCCCAACACAACCCCGAAATACTGAACCACCACCGGAAGTAGTAGGAGAAGAAGAAGAATACGAGGTAGAGAAGGTAGTCGACTCACGCAAGTATCGGAATGGCATCCAGTACAAGGTAAAATGGGAAGGTTATGGACCACATGAAATGACGTGGGAACCTGCAGCTAATATGACGAATGCCAAAGAAGCTGTTCAGGACTTCCACAAGAAGTATCCTAACAAGCCCAGGCCTCAAGTCCTTAAACGGATCGAGATTCCGATTGCTCAGTTTCCCACTGAATTGTTCCGACCAGTCCCTACATCCGACGTAGAACCAATCCCAAGTAACATGCCATCTGAAGCACTTGTCAACCGACTTGCGTGTCATGGAATTCGCGCCTTAAGAGGGGGGTAATGTTACGATCACTTCTTTTTCATCTTATCTTTTCCTTATCTTGTCTTATCTTTTATCTTTTGTCTTATCTTCTATCTCCCTTATCCTATATCTTGTCTTATCTTGTCACCTGACCTATTATTTATGCTTACTGATACAACATGCGCTTTTCATTTACTTATATTAAACACAGCAGTCTCACAACACATATACAGCATGATGATCGAGCTTTCATTACTTACACATTGCTTTACTTATGTTCTACTCATGTTTACCACTAACCCAGGGCGTTGGGCATTAGTAGGGCGGAGGGTTGTTTACTCGTATATAAGCTGTCGTTACTTGCTGTATTTCCTTAGCTTTGATCTCGTCTATTCTACCTGGTTTAGCCCAGAACTTTGCTTGTTCTCTTTATTATCCCGTTGTTTGAGGTTTTCTTGAGTGTGACGCCTGGTGACATCTGTTACTAGAACCAGTCGCTGACAGTTTGTCAATAAAGTCTTGAAGGGCAACTAACTCCTTTTCAGACAAAGGATAAATACGGCCAAGAGGCGGCGAAGCGCCCTCTTCCAAGTCAATCTTCAAGTCGTAGGGTCTGTGTTCAGGAAGTGAATCTGCAGCGATCTCGTCGAAGACGTCTGCAAACTCAGCATACTCTGCTGGAATGGAAGGAGGAAGTGGAGGGACAGTAGGAGCAGTGGAAGAGCAGTCGGCGGCGCGGGCCGCGACCTCTGAGTGAATAGCACAAAGAAGGATAGGTTCCATACCAGCGTCCTTGCAGGCCCTATTAAAGACTGCAGCACTGACAAGTGCAATGTCGACCTCGGGAGTTTCCAGCTGAGCAGCAAATTGAGAGACCGTAGGATAAGAGTAGATGGGTTCAAAAGGGAATTTGGACGAAAGGGGCTTGGCCCGTGAAGTCCGAGAGCGGGGGCGAGAGCAAGAGCGAGGTGAGTCCCCAGAAGGGGTCTCCAGAATTGTCGGTAAAACCGACGGCGAAAGTTCCGGTAGCGGAACAGCAACCTTTGCAACAACAGGGTTGATAGCAGAAGGCACAGACGTCTGTGGAGAATCAAAATGTGAAGTGTTACGGAACGTAATGTTTCGAGATGCCCAGTCAATCAACGGATTGTAGCAGGATAAGAAACTGTAACCTAGTACTGCTTTACAGGATGAATCTAAATGAGTAACATAAAAGGGTAATAGAAGCAACTCGCCGGAAGGGAATCAAACAGCAATATTCGCCATATCGGTAATTGGTTTAGAAGATAGTGAACCATCAAAGAGACAAAGATTAACAGGAGAGATTTTGGTCGTAGGAATAGAATTTTGAGAAACATAACGAGTATCAATGAAAGAGTCAGTAGAACCAGAATCAACAAGAGTAGGAAACTTGAGAAGAGCAGACATAGGTTCGGCCGGCGCGGCCGAATCGGATAACGAGAATTCAGTAGTTAATGATATTACAAGAGAGCGTTCAATGGAAGAAAGAGCGGACGCGTTGAGATATAACTCCCCAGGTGAGGTACGAACCTGATCAATGCAGCTCCCGTTTCGTACCGGGGAACAAGAGCTGCGGACTAGTTTTCTGATTCCTCTTCAACAACCTCAATGGTTGCTTCGGGGGTTTCTTCAACCTCGGCAGCGCGGCCCTTTGATTCTTGGGCCTTTTGCTTGTTGCAGTCAGCAATCTGATGCTTACCACCGCAGAAGAGACAAAGGTTGTTCTTCATCCTTCTTTCCCATTCGGAGGGAAGAACTTTACCATCTGCTCCTAGATGGTTGAACGCGGGGCGCTGACCGCCTGATTGGCCGGAATTCGAAGAGTTCTGGGGCTTACCATTGTTGTTAGGCTTACCACCAGAGAACGGTTTGGATTTCGGTGTGAACAGCGCCAAAGAGCCTGAAGGCTGAGAATTGTTTTGCTGGTTAGTAGAACCAGTCTTGAAGTCCGAGGAACCCTTCTTCGGGTTCCGAGCAATAAAAGGCTTACCAGCCTCATGCTTTCTAGTTTCTTCGCGCTTCCAGTAACGGTTGTCAATACGAAAAACCTCCAGACGATAAGCGGCGAGCGTCGCCGGTTCGGGCAACCGCGCCATTTCGTCCTTGATGCGTTCAGCTAAGCCTCGTCCATAAGCCCATTTCAGGGCGGCAGAATCCCAGTTGGTACTAGCAGCCAGGGTGTTGAACTAGATGTTATACTTCCAGATGTTCTCGGTTTCCTTCATCTTCAGGTTAGCGAGGGCATCTTCGGCCTCGCCTTGGGCGTCGTAAATGCCGAAATTATCCTGTAGCTCCTTTACAAGGGCCGTGAAGGACGATGTCCAGGCCGGCAGCGAGTCGAGATCCGGATCAAGGATATCAGGGACAAACCATTCTTTGGCTGACCCACTGAGATAAGAGAGAGTATAATTCACCTTCTGTTGGTCGGTGAAGTACTTTGGATGGTCATTGAAGACCAGGGCGAGATTGACGAAGAATGTCTTGAGTTTTCGGGGGTCCGAACCGTCGAAGACCTTGGGCTCCTTGACCTTGCTCTTGGATTCAGAGCTGTCAGAGGGACGGCCGAGTGCGGCGAGAACGGTACTGAGGGTTTCCATAGAAACCTTAAATCCCGATAGGAGATCCAACATAGCATGTTGCTCGTTGGGGATGTCAGGGGAGTTTGGGGAATGAGGTCCACCAGGTCCACCAGGTCCACCAGGTCCACCGGGACTGCCGGAACCGCCAGGTCCACTGGGGTCACCAGGCTCACCATGCGGTAAACCGCCGGAGTCGTCATCCAGGTCGTCATGATTGTTGTCGTCGCTTGGATCGTCGGGGTCAACAGGAGGGTCTTGATCATCGTGATCACCAGTATCCAAATCGAAATGAGGAGGTGGGTCACGAGGAGATTCAGAAGCAGCTCTGCGTTGGGGTTGTTTCCCCGTACGGCAAGCTATGGCTTGGAGGATGGGAGAATCAATTCGAGTAGTAGACCAGCCCCGAGCCGGGGCGACCACGGGGGGTTGTCCACGGTGAGGGGTCAGAACTTGGACAGGTTGTCCATCACTGGTAAACAAAGTACTGTACTCGAACTGTTGTTCTTCTTCCATGGCTTCAGGAAGAGTTGACGTAGTTGGAACTGTGGCTGGACCGAAACCGCGATTACGGCGACGTGGTTGACCGATGGCTGAGATAGATTCGGTGAAAGGGGCGAAAGATTGGGCTGTGGTGAAGAAGGTGTTTTCTTTGGAGTTAGCTCTAGATTGAGCTCGAGTTTTCGGAGGTATAAAAAATGATATGTCAGTACGACGTTAACGGATTGAGTTTAATTATACTGTTAAGATCATGCACCCCGTGTAACCGTGCCAGAGGTCACAGAGTGTCTAAGTGCGGAAGACAAGTGGGACAGTAGTGAAGTTATTAACAACACCGCCGTTACGCCGTTAGTCCCCGGAGATCAAGAGTATAAGAGGGAGGAGCTAAGTAGCAGCCAAGTCGGAGCGGCGGTATCGCCGGTGATGAGGAGCGAACCAGAGAACGTATAAGTCCTAAGGTAGAGTAGAGTGTACTTCAAGGCAGCGAGCCTGAAGACTTAGAGGAGCACAGAGTAAAGGAGGGAATCTAAGTCGATAATTAAACTGAGGAACTACAGTAGCATACAAGCAGTATTTATATCTACGGAGTGGCGCAGCGGTGCGGAGCGCCAGACTAACTACTAGGAGTTATACGTGTAGTCCTGCAGGGTAAAGTAAAAGACAATAAGGAGGGACTAGAATGAATGGGTATGTGTAGCGAGAAAGAACAATAAGGAAGAGATTACAATAAAAGGTAGATCTTCGGAATACCGAGCGGCGAGGTGGAGGCCCGAGGCATGGACTTGACAGAACAAAAGAGCCTCAGTTGTAGAACCATCCTATACGAAGAACAAAAGAGCCTCAGTTGTAGAACCAGTGAGGATCTAAACAGCTGGAATTATACCTATATGAAGAACAAAAGAGCTAAACAGCTATTAGTATCTACAGTGTAGGTATAATGAAGAAGAAAATGGACTTACCCTCAGTTGTAGAACCAGTGAGGATCTAAACAGCTGAGGGAAAGGAACGTGCGAAATACGATGTAAATAGTGTGAAGTCACATGTAAACGAAATGAGTCGGCCTGAGAAAGGAAAGTATAAAGTACTTCCAACACACCCCCACCAATGAATGAAGTGGTCAGGTAACAGCCGGTAGTGGAACTAGACCAAGAGATAGTGAGTGTTTATAATGTAAATCTGTAGGTAAGGATTTGGTAAAAATATCAGCAATCATGTCAAGAGAGGAACACCAGATGGTGGTTATTGAGTCATCTTCGATATGAGAACAAATAAAGTGATAACGGATGTTGATATGTTTTGACCGATTAGAAACGGAACGAGAGTTTGCTATATCAATAGAAGAACGATTGTCAGAAATGAGAGGAAAAGGATTGGGAATGGGAAGTGAAATCAATGCAGTGAATACCCGGATCCAGAGTAATTCCTTAAGGATGTGGGTCAAACCCATGTATTCTGCTTCCGTTGATGATAACGTGATACTCTTCTGTTTTGAAGCAGACCAAGCAACCAGGCCACCAAAGAGGAATATCCCGAATCCCGAAATCGATTTGCAATCCAGAGAATTACTACCCCAATCAGCGTCAGAAAGGGCCATTGTGTCGGATTTGATACCCAGAGTATTAATAAGTTCAGTCTGATGATTACCCCCATACTGCAGAGACCAAGTTCGAGTTTTCGCGAGGTATCGAAGAGTCCCTTTTGCTGCAATGAGATGTCGGGGAGATGGTTTCGAGTTGAATTGTGCAAGGAACATTACAGTGTAAGCAATATCTGGACAAGTACAAAGGGCGAGAAAAAGGAGGCAACCGATAAGACCCTGATAGATTTTTGTCAAAGATTCAGGATCTACATCCGCGTAGAGGGAAGGATTGGGATCGGGACCATCAAATTTATATTGGAGAGAAAGATCGTGGGTGATGCATTCCGTGATACCATATTGTTCCAGAAGATCTTCTACGTATGATTCCTGCGAGAGCCATAAGAGGCATCGTTTTCAGTCTTGATATATTCTGATTCCGAGGAAAGTCGAGGTTGGTCCCAGATCGAGTACCTTAAACTGGCTATTGATTCGAATAAGAAACCAGTGGTATAGATTAACAGAATTGGTGGAGACTAATCCATTGTCAACATGAACAGGAATAAGCATGATAAGTGGATCCCCAGTGGTTGGCATCGTTATAGATGGATCAGGTGGAGTTGTCCAATGACCAATAAAGACAGCATTGTCGCATTTGCAGCGCTTGAAGCCAATATTGTCCAGTGCTTTACATAGTGTTGAGTACCAAGCTGCAGATGCCTGATGGAGACCATAGAGTGCTCGACGTAAATGGTATACCGCGTTAGGATTAGTGGCAATTGGGCGACCTGGAATCTGTTTGACATAAATTTCTTCTGCAAGTGGTGCATTCAAAAATGCTTGTTTAACATCAAAAGAAAATAATTCAAGGTTCATATGAGCAGTCCAGGCCATAACAATTTGGTAAGATACCATTCTGGTAACTGGAGCATGGACATTGCCGTAATCCTCAGGCCGTTGGGTAAAGCCTTGTGCGACAAGTCTTGCTTTCTTCGTGCCATCGAGTTTTAGGTCATAGACCATTTTGAGGCCGATAGGAAATTTACCCTTTGGACAAAGTTGTACTTCCTTGAAGACACCTAAATCAAATAAACCAGATATCTCTCGGTCTTCAGCTTCGAGCCAGTCGTGTTTGTCAGACCGTAACAGCATTTCTCTCCGAGTAGATGGCGCTTTTCTGAGGTCAAAAATCCGGGGTTTGGAAGTTGATGTCGAGCTTGGTTTTATTGGATGGAAGGGACTAGGAATGTTAGCGAGTGCGGCGAAGAAAAAATCAGAATCATCTTCTATGCAGGTGAAATTATCTTCGAGGATCCGACAAGCAAGTGAGCACCCTATTATGTCAAGGTCAATCTGTGGATTGCGAGTAGGAGGAAGTCCTTCAGTGATTCGTCGCTCTTGGATAAGTTCATCACGTCTGTGAATCCCTTCAGGCCATTCTTTTCCGCGTTCCATCAATTTGGTTGTGCGTCGAGGTTGAGGGCCATTTGGTGGATTCGGTTTCGAAGTCGAGATAGTTGTCGGTGAGTTAGAAAGCAAAGAGGTCGGAATAAGTGGTGCTGTGGTAGACTTTGGTGAACGTGGGCTACGGAGTCGTCCAAATTGAGATTTATTGAATACAACCTGGTCAGAGAAATGTTCCTTCCCATTGACGTCACGAACCCGCCATCCTATTCGATTATCCTCATAGCCCACGAAGATTCCTTCCAACATTTTATTGCCAAATTTAAGTCGTATGTCTTCGGAAACTTGAATCCAGCATTGGCACCCCCATACTTGTAGGTTTGATAGATTTGGTGGGTGACCATGAACCATTTCGTATGGTGTCTTGTTGTCAGGTAAAGTCTTTGTTGGTAAGCGAAAACGAACATAGATTGCAGTGTGGACTGCGTCTTCCCAGAATTGTAAAGGTAAGCCAGAGTGAACAAGCATGGTCATAGCATCGTTCTCAATAATACGGACCCATTGTTCTGCCTTCCCATTTTGTTGGTGAGAGTATGCTGCAGTCTTCTGGACCGGAATTCCTTTCTCCTCAAAATATGTTGTGGCTTCGGACCCATGAAATTCCTTCGCACCGTCAAGTCGGATGTTTTTGACCTTGTGGGGAGACATAAGATTCTCCCAGGTAGAAACCGTAGACTTGATAATACGTAGTGCCTGGTATTTCTTTGCAAAACATCCGCCAGATAGAGCGCTGGTATAGTCATCGAGGATAATGTTGAAATGTGAACTTTGGTGATTGGAAAGTGTCCCGATAGGTCCACAAGTATCAGTATGGATCAACTCTAGTGGTTCGGAAGCACGGTTGCCATGATAGGGATATGGGAAACGAGGATGTTTGCCCTTGAGACATGAATCACAGATCCCTCGCATCTTTGTTCCATTCCATTCCTCGAGTCCTTTCACCAATTTCCCTGTCAGGAGTTTGTTGGTAAGATCAATACCGGGATGACCGAAACGTTCATGGAATAAGGCGCCATTTGGGATTCGTGGGACGAAGACTGGCATTGCGATATGTAAATTATTCGATGGGTCCTCATTCAGTAGTAAGAACCGTCCCCGTAATATGCATAAATGTTGGATTATGTCTGCAACAGAAAATTGAACTGGATCTGGATGTATTTCAACCGTTCGAGGGGTCATGATGAATGTAAATCCATGTTCAAGCATCGCACCCACAGACAGTAAGTTCACCGGAGCATCGGGGCCCATAACCTCTTGGATGTCAATCCTATACGAAGAACAAAAGAGCCTCAGTTGTAGAACCAGTGAGGATCTAAACAGCTGGAATTATACCTATACGAAGAACAAAAGAGGTAAACAGCTATTAGTATCTACAGTGTAGGTATAATGAAGAAGAAAATGTACTTACCCTCAGTTGTAGAACCAGTGAGGATCTAAACAGCTGAGGGAAAGGAACATGCGAAATACGATGTAAATAGTGTGAAGTCACATGTAAACAAAATGAGTCGGCCTGAGAAAGGAAAGTATAAAGTACTTCCAACAGTCAGAACTTCATGGCAATCAACAAACTCACTGAGATCGCCCCAATGCCGCAAGGTAACATCCGATCCAAGCAGCAGTCACTTAGCGGCCACAATTACATATGCCTGTTCGACTTTGCATCTGGATTTTATGCTTGCAAAGTTGAGCAGGGGTCCCAGCCCTACACAGCATTCTACGTGGAAGAGAAGGGCTATTTCTGGTGTGCAAAGTTGCCTTTCAGCCTCACTGCTCCGTCAACCTTTGCCAACATGACGGCTCTCCACCTGGATGACCTAATCGCAGATGGTTCCATTGAATTGTTCAGGACAATGGAGGGTCAGCAGACAATGATTTTGAGTCGATGTTTGCGAAGCTAACGCATATTCTGGACCAAGTACACACGCGATAATGAGCTTGCCTCGTTTTTGTGTGAAAGAGAAAGGAAGGAATCTAATGGGCACTCCAACCAACCAATCTAATACACAATATGCGAGTTCACTGCTATCAAATTTATTTAATAGCAAGGGGTAGCGTTGGCAAAGGTTCCGCAAAGCTTTGAGAGCTAAGTAAGAAGCTTTGATCAATCTATTTGAATCGTTCTAAGGATTCGATATATTCCTTTGATCAAGGTAGATTCAGCACGATTCGTGCTGTGGTTTGTATTGATTTGGGTATATCAAGAATTGGGGTTTTTGAATCAAAATAAATTAAAACCGAAACACACAGACCCCTACGGAGGGCTAGAACTATGTGCTGGCACAACCACACAGCGTGATTTGCCCTTAAGACCAACGACTGATCTTAAGTTCGAAGAATACCCAACAACTGGATATACTTCTCGCAGTCACAAGGAGCAGAACACGACGTTCCTATACTCACAAGTGCCGGGCCCGAATGGCTGCTAGCGAAGAGGCTTCAGTCTGGCGGGAGTGTGTCTTTCCTTTTTACGGATTAGCACTGCAACGTCGTCCCAAAATCACTTGTATTCCAGATACATCGGATCGCTATTTATACATACAGAATATAGAGTCGCGCAGTACAATTAATTTAAAACAATAAACGTTCGGAACCGTAAGGAAACTTCTATACTTGGTCAGATACCATTTAATTTGAATCTACATGTCTTTATTTGGCCCATATTGGTTCCAAGATTCTAGTATACCTCCAAACATAGGTAGGTACTTCAATATTCATTTAATTTAATTGTTTTTAGAGAATGACTCGAATAGTGTTCAACTGTCATTGCTGTTCAACACTTACTTCGATCGTTTGTCACCTCGTCCGGAGGCAAATCAGCTCTCCTCGATTCTAATCCTATCAATCTGATTCATCTGGATTAAACTAATTGCTTCTCTCTTTCAATAGACACCCATTGTGCCTATACTCTATCAAGGGAGTTACGCATAGTATTCATTTAACTGCATTCTTCATTATTTTCTACGTCAGGACTCTTTGACATTCATTTGATATGTCTTCGGAGCCTCGCAGTCTTCCGATCGTTCTTCTAGTCATTTTCCTCAACCATGCAACTTGATTGGTCTATTAGACTAAATCACAGTCTTTTAGATTAATGCATGATCTCGTTCTAGAAGGAGTATTTGATAATTCCTGAGCTCTAGAAAGTCATTTCGAGTCAATCCTCGGTTCATGGTCACTTGAGTAAGTTCTTCCAAACTCCTGCCAGTGTAAGGTCCAATAAGAATACCCTTGGTATGTCATACGTGAATGGTCATCCTTCGGATGTAGTCCGAGTCTGGTATAATCCTGCTTGACAAACAGGTAGACTGCTATCCGAAGGTAGTATCGGGGATGGGTAAACTAACCAACTTGTGGCAGTATGGGTATATGGTCCCTTCAACTTATTAGACTGATTCAGTATTGACTTTGACTGTCAATCTGGGTCTCAATTACAGTCCTCTTGATACGAATCTATACGTGAAAATGTCACAATTCACAGCATAGACGTCTAGCCAAAATTTAGGCGTGTCAGCGAGACCTCTCACTATCTGCTGCGAAATCTGAATTCTTTATGTCAGAAGGTATCTTTGCAGGAGGGAAAATCAGCAAGGAAGGAGTCATGGCAGACCTGTCAAGCCCATGCCTCGGGGCTCCATTCCACTGCTCGGTATTCCGAGATCCACTCTTTATTGTAATCTCCTTCTTATTGTTCTTTCTCGCTACACATACCCTTTCAACCTAGTCTCTCCTTATTGTCTTTTACTTACCCTGAAGGTACTACACGTATAGCTCCTAGTAGTTAGTCTGGTGTTCCGCACTGATACACCGATCCGTAGATATAAATACTGCCTGTACGCTACAGTAGTTCCTCAGTTTTAATCATTGGCTTAGATTCCCTTCCCAACTTAGACCACCTCTTAAGTCTTCAGGCTCATTACCTCGAAGCACTCTCTACTATAACCTTAGGACTTTTAAGCTCTCTGGTTCGCTCCTCATCACCGGCAATACTGCCACTCCGACTTGGCTGCTCCTAGTCTCTCCCCTCACTACTCTTGATCTCCGGGGACTAGCGGCATAATGGCGGTGTTGTTGATAACTTCACTACTGTCCCACTCGACCCTCCACTCTTAGACACCTTATGGCCTCTGGCATGGTTACACGGTGTACATCATCTTAACAGAGTCCAAAACAGGAAATTTGATTTGCTCATGTGATCTTTGTTGAGAAAAATTTTCGTCATTGTCTCTCTCTCGCACCACCAACTCCGATGCTCTTATGAGCTTTCATTCTCTGCAGTGAGAAAAGATCCTCTCATCCTCTAAAACTGGCCCTAGTGCTGCTTCAATGTTAGAACGATTGGAAGTGGAGAAACAGATGCTCACCGCTATTCAAGGCCTCAGCAGTACGTTATTCCATTCTCATCACTTTATTAGACAGTGCTGAATCATCTCCAGACAATTTACACACCTAACTTCGCACTCAAGATCTTGTCAAAATTTTTCAACTTCAATGCTCTTCAACATGAAACAATTCTGATTTAGGTCCGTAAGCCATTTGCAATGCACCTCAAAATCATCTTATAAGAAGACTTCAACCCCAATTTTCAATATCTGGATTTTAAATATTGTTGAACCTCAGGAACTTCAAGCTTCGAGCGACAAGACCTAATTTTTTCAAGTTTTCAAGTATGAATTATGTAATTTAGTGATGCTTCATTGGTATGTCCTTATGCCTTGGCTCACATTCTTTCAATGTAAGTACATACTGGTAGTTTTATATGTACTTGATGTACTTACATAGTGAATATACATATTGCTTTTCTCAATTTATGCATGTATGTAGGTTGGGATGAGCAGAGAAACAAAGAATAGGCCTGCCGGATTGTTTCGGAACGCGCGGCGCGGCACCTGCTTCAAAAATTTGAGCCTACAGCTCATTTGAGCTCTGGGTTAAAGTTACGGATTTTGCATTACATTCCAGAAATTTTACCCGCAGCATCAATTTCCCATGCTCAACCTTTGTTTAATTAGAACTGCACACCTGTGTATAAGTCAGGAGGTGTGATGACGAGGTGGTCACAGTATCTATCTATTTAAGTAAATTTCAAATTGTTCCACTTTCTATTCCCTTCTCCGTATAATAGTCCTTGAATACTTTTTCATACCTCTCATTGTAGATTTTTCTGTATCTCCGCAACACCCCTGGATCAATGATATATCCACGGACCTTCAACTCCTGCAACACTTGCGAAATGTAATCCCTACAAGTGCCTCTGTGGCTGAAAGGAGGCAATTTCAGCTGGAGCATCTCTTTAATAACATCCTGTTCATCCTGTTCATCTTTGAATCTTGCTTCACCAATGGGAACTGTGTGATAAACCTTTTTCAATGTCTCCAGGTGGACCGTGAATTTTCGAGGGATAAGAGTGGTATTGGTAATTCGCTGGGACTCATCCGACACGTTGGCATGAATAATCGTGTCTCCTATGCCCATCAGTAAGTGTTCCTCCAGGGTATTCATTTGGGCAATGAAAATATGAAGGTCAACAATCATTGGGAGCTGGGGTCCGAATACCACGGCAGCGTCTTTGCCACCAGTAGGCATAGGCAAAGCAAAGACAGCTAATGTAGCCACCCAAAGGCAGGGCAGCACAAAAAAGGGCGAGGTGACGATTCGGGGCAACATTGAGCCTTGGAAACGTTTGACAAGGGGCGTTGTGAGATAATCAACAAAGACTGTCGTGGTGGCGAAGGTGGATGGAATTAGGGGATAAGGAAAAAAATGAGGATCTCGTCTACTTAATGTAAACATGATTAATGTAAAACGCGAGAAAATTTATGAGCCAAACATACGGAGAACGGACGAAAGTGAAACACGGTTGAATCTTTTGACAAGGGGGTTTGCGAATCCAAAGACAAAGTCATGGTTAACAAGGAACGTTCCGGGCAGGCGGTGAAGTCGATGGGACCTGAGGTAATGCTGGACAAGGCATCGTCTTAAGATAAGTATATGAGCTCAAATACATTGTGAAAACGTACCACGGATAGTTGGGAAAAAAAGATACTGTAGGAGTTGGCCAGCAATCCTAGTAGTAAACAGACAAAAGCTTTCGTGGCACTACATTAAACAGCTGAGGAAGAGAAAAATGCAGGAGAACACGTACCGAACCAGCGAGGTTGTTGGTAGGTATGAAAGGAAGCAAAGGGTGAGTATGGGCAGCCCTCCACCAAGGTGGCTCGTGGGAATGGGATGCTCGGATAGATAGGGCCGGTGCTACAAGGTCAAAGCCCGGATTTTGTTTTGCGCTGGTTTTGTTTGAGAGAATAAGATACATGACCTCTCAATATATATTGCTCAAATGAATCAATTTTGAATGCAGATAAAAGTTAACAGGAAATATCTTCTAATTTTAAGCAATCAGTTACTGTTCATGCATGAATCATTGTGACAACACTCAAATTTGGAGAATGTTTTCTGTCATTATAAAATATCTATCTGAAGGATCGCAATCCCGACGGTTTTTCGGGCTACATGATGATGGGAAGAACCATTCCGAGCATCCTTATTGGAATGCACTCAATATTACATAATCTTCGATTTTAATTCCCAGTCGCGTTCTTGTTGCGTTCTCCTGGCCTTGTTTGTAGATTCCTTGCATGCCTAATGCAGCTGACAAACACATAACCTTTGGAAAACACAAACGCATGTCGAAAAAGGACCGACAGGCGCGCACAGCTGCTGCCAGACTTGCGAAAAACCTTTCCCAGAGTACCACCAGTCTTAATACCGCTCTACCTGACAATCCCGGATCTGACGCAGATGACAACAAAGAGAATGATGGGATTGATACATCAGGACCCTCTCGCTATGCTCACTGTCCCTCAAGTTGAAAGCTCTTGGGGCAAACGAGATGAGAAAGTTCAGCTCCTCAGAGCAGCAGTTGAGGAGTATAATAGTGCTCATGCCTCCGAAAGTACTGAAGAACCTGAAGATCTGGCAGAGGAGACTATTCCAGACATTACTGTAGAGGCCTTGGATGAGTTTGACTCAGATGGCTATGATTCAGAGGAAGAGTATTATAGATAATTTGTATATTCTGTACTGAACACCAAGTATCTCCTGGTACAACAATATAACGGAGAAGTAAACAATTAGCGCGACAGATTTTACTGTATTTCGCGAGTTAACGCATAGGCGCCCGCTTAGTCAGCGCATGGAAAGTTTGCTGCGGGTGCCCATACTCACAAAGGGGGGGACGATGAAAGCCAGCCAGTATTTGTGTTTCCCGAATATTAGAGCGAGGTGTGTAGATAGATGTAGATCCGACGGAGCCAGCGCATACGGCCTGCAAGGGATTTTCGCCTGACCCGGCACGTCCTGAATAATACAAGCTTGATTAAGCGCCCGGTGTCTTTTTTTTTGCTATTATAGTAGTATTGGAACAATAACATCCTACCAGCTCCCCTCCACCTCCGAATGCAACGCAAGAAATACGCTCTGACCCTCACCCACAATCTCGTTGTCTACGCCAACGCCCACCGTGTACTATGGTACAATACACCCTCAGACTCGGACCATTCCGAGGCATTCTTCCTGCTCTCTCTCCTCCGATGACCCTTCCCGTCCTCAGTGGTTGATATAGGTCAGGCACTGACAGAAGGAATCATTGTCGTCGTCAACGGGCTTAGTCTTCGTCAACCCGTCGTCTGTACCCTACGCCAGCGGTAGCTCCAACTCCCAATTCCAATCCCAACCAGGCTTGGGACTCCCTCCGACGCACAAATTTTCCTCAACCCTGGATCCGCCGTCTTGCAGATGATGGGTTATTGTATGATTCCCTGATCCAGGCCAATGGGAGAGTTCAATGGACGAGACCGAAATCTTTGACCACTCACGGTTCAGGATTACCGGAGACAACCGACTATGCACATTCTAGGTCTAAAGATCCGGACATTCCCATTTAACCACGTCTCCTGTAGGTACCTCCCACGGGGGGGTCCACTAGCCAATTCCAATGCCCACAAATCTCCCGCCTCTCTCTCTTCAACTGAGTCCCATTCCCCATAATTTCTTTTCAACTTCCCATTCCCCATAATTTCTCTCAAGGAAGACCCGATCCTTCTCAACAAACACCTAACACCGTGACCGGGATTCTTCTTTTTCTACAACCTCTTGAACCAACTTCGATTGCAGAATCCTCCGACGCACAACACTCTGACGCACAACACTCTGACGCACAACACTCCGACGCACAACAAACCCTCCTCCCCTCCTCGCTGCTCAGCTTCCAATCGGCGTTATACCCATAACCACCTCCGCGAGGGGACCCTGTCCCGCTAGACATGGGTGTATCGCAGCGAGGGGACGCTGTCGAGCGTGTAATTGTCAGGTTGAATTTAGGTGGGGTGGGGTGGGCTGGGGTGGGCTGGGGTGGGCTGGGGTGGGCTGGGGTGAGCTGGGGTGAGCTGGGGATCCTTGGGTGAAAAGAAAGCGAATGGTGTTGGGTGGAAGTACACAATTACCGAGGCGATACTGATACCCGGTCAGTACATACATACATACATACATACATACATATTTCATTTCATTTCATTTCAAAAAAAAAAAAAAAACAAAGAAAGAAAGAAAGAAAGGAAATGGGGTTTGGCTCAAATCGATTGATCATGATTATGTATGTTGTTGGAGACCCCGCAAGCGAAAGCAATAGAGAAAAGGTTCGATGGTTTCAGAGTTTTTCGGAAGTCGACTCTTCGGGAGTGGATATTCGATTTTGAGATTTTGATTTCGGTGAACTGGTCGAATTCTGGATTCTGGATTTTTTTTTTTTGATTTTGGTGACTCGTCGACCCCTGATGCGTCTGAGGTGGTGGGTAAGATGTAGTAGACCTAGGAGGTAGAGGGAAGGAAGAAGGAGGTAGAGGGAAGAAGGAGGAAACTGTTTTCGTAGGGTTCCCCAGAACCTTTTTCAAGATTCGCCAGCTCCAGAGATTTTACCGCTACGAAACAGGACTAAACCCATAGACACCGCGTTGCGCACTATCAATACCCAACACTCTTTTTTTTTTTTGAACTCTTGCTTTGTTTCTCCTCCGATTGCTTTATTTCGAACTCGATGTAGGACGTTCTTGAATGCGAAAAAGATACAAAGAAAGATACAGGGAAGGAAGGGAAGATATAAGGAAGAGGCAAGGAACAGGGGAAGAGACAAGGAAGACAAGGAAGCCAGGAAGAGGGGGAAGAGATAAGCCCTACCGTACCGTACGAGCACAGACCCGGGTGGAACGCGGAGTTGACGGGAAAATCACAAGTTGCAGCACCGGTCACCTCTAACCTCTAACCTCTGTACCTCAGTACCTCCACCTCCACCTCTATCTTTGTACCTCCGTCCATCACATTAAGCAACATCTTCGGACCAAGCCCAGCGAGTTAGAATCAACCCACATCTTTTCCACCCCGATCCAGGAATATAGGAATACTAATACTCGGAATTCAATGGAGGAACAAGGCATCCAATCGAGGGACCAAACCTTGTTTTCTTCAGCATTAGACAGGTGGGGAATGGAGGGATGGTTGATGATGAGGAACGGTGGAGTAGGTGGTCTCCCAACAGAAGACTTTTGTCAACTTGCTGGTGGCGCTGGACATGACAATTCGCAGAAAGATTACACTCGATATGCATACATGCAAGTAATACAATTACAGGTCCTTTAATCACTTCCCTTCCCTCTTTCCCTCCTTCTCCTGCTTCTCCTGGACCTCCCTCGTCAAATCCCTCTTCCTCAACACGACATAGGCCCCGTCCTTCGAGTCCGCAGGGACAGCCTCCACCACGCCAGATACCGTCCCCTCCTTCTCCCCTTTAACCTCCCTCCTCATCTCCCTCGTGAGTTGGAGATCCCTGGAAAGGAAACCGTGTCCGGCGACAGGCCCGTAGTATGATGTCCCAGCGAGGGACCCGATGATACACGTCCCGACGAGGATGGAGAGATAGAACCGGTACTGGGAGTACCACGGTGGAGACCACCCCATCCCGCAGACGGTGGCGTCGGCCCACCAGAGACCGGTGAACCCGACCCATTGGACGAGGAGGGCGGTGGTGGGTTGGAGTGCTAGTGTGGGCCAGGCGAAGAACAGAGGGGCGGCGCCGAGGAGGAGACGACGGATGGATTGGGATTGGGTGGGTCGGGGAGAGGCGAATTCCATTCCCCAGTGTAAAGCACCGAGGAAAGATAACATGATTGCTCCGTAGGTTACTTGGATGTTTAAAGCTTGATCGAGGAGGGTTAGTGCCACACCTGGGTCGATAGACGTCGGGTTTCCTGCAGCCGCAGCGCCAGCTACACTCGCCAAGTACACCGTCGTCGCTCCAGTCCCCACATACGGAATCGTCCCAAGCAACCCAAACACCATCACGGGTTTAGGAACACTCGACGCCATGGACGAGGTTATCGCCACGAATGAGTGGTCGGAGGCAGGCATATTGGCATTCCCCCCGCCTCCAGCGATGGTTTTGGCGACATCCGCTGCGGTATTCCCGGCTTCTTCGCGGATGTTCAGCGCGGCGTGGTCGAATGTCTGGGAACCGGGTTTGTTGGAGACGGTGGATGCGACTGAGCGGAAGAAGATGGTGGGGGGTTTATGTATGGCAAGGATATGAGTTGCTGGGCGGGTAAACGTCGTTGCGAATATCGAACGAATCATCGTGGTTTAAAGAAAAGAGTCGTATCGCGTACGTCGTTTTACCTTATATCCCTTCCCTCATACTTGACGTCAACTATGACTTGCGACGTCATACTCCATCTAAACCAATATTAGACGCCCAGCGTTTCCTTTCTTTTGTATCCTCCTTAGCTCAGTTGGTAGAGCGCGTCACTAGTACTACTACCTAGTCTATGACGAGGTCAGTCGTTCAAGTCGGCTAGAAGGAATATACTGGTAACAATTCAATCTTTTATTTTATCTGTGTGGGATTTAAGCTCAATCGGACAGGGGTTCACACTAATGATTCCTTCCCGTTTTCACCCTCTTCTTCCCTGAATACTCCACCGCCCCTTCACTAAACCCAACACAAATAATTCGATATCCAACCCGACTGTTCCTAGAGTATTCCCCCATTCTCCCATTCGCCATCCTCCTCTTCTCCATTCTCCCATTCTCCCCGAATGAATGAATGAACGGATTAGAGCTTCGAGAGGATTAGAGCTTCGAGTGGGTTCAATCGGGTGGTTGGGTTATTGAGGGGGGTTAGGTTTGTTTTAGTCCACAGTCCTCCTGTCAGTGCATCTAACTCAGTTCTTTGTGCGTTTGTTTCTAGTTGTTCATTCGGGTTCATTCGACGGGTGTGTACTCCAAATCACGAACGATTGATCCATATCCATACCGACGTACCGTTCACCTATACTCCAAATCAAAATCAAACGAAAAATTAAAAATCCAAATCAAACGAAAAAGAAAAAGACGGCAACCACCGACTCGCCCCGAACATCCACGAGGATACTCGAACCGTAAACGTGACGTTTGGGTTGTTGGGAGGTTATAGAAAAGGAGGGTCGTGGAAAAGGAGGGTCATAGAAATATCAAGGAGGGGCATAGAAAACGAGGCCTACAGATATCACTGGCAACGACTATAGTATTCACCCGTCTGTTTCCATGAACAATAAACGATAAACGATAAATGATGAACGATAAACGAGATATGTCAAAGGTTCCACTTATCTTCGAACTGCCCAAGTCTTTTGCGGTGGAATTCAGTCACCTGGATCATGGGCTTGTACGCAAAAGTACCCGAAATCTTTAAGCTTTAGTACTTTAGTACTTATCCTCGTTCCTCTCTTTACCCGCCCTCGTTCCTCTCTTTACCCACCCTCGTTCCGCTCGAGATCCACAAGGTGAATGAAACCCTATCATACAACGGTTGGTTTCCTCAATCCGTCGACGTCGATCAAGTCATCGCTCGGTCATCGGTCATCGTTCTTCCCCCCCGCTGATGACGCGTGACGACGAACGGACTCCAGGAGAGAAAAGTCAATCGACTCTGGGTCAAATGTCACGGTAACGTCGATCCGCTCAGAGTATCATCATGGCACTCTCGGGGTGGGCTTCGGATCTAGACCCACTGAGAGAGAAACGCTCCCAGGTTTCTGAACACTCTAACCAAGGTACCCTCGTTGGATAGCCTGTGTAGGAGCGCGTCGATACTGAATTATCGCCTCCTGGTACCCCATTAGCAACAACTTGAAACTAAGAACTTAGGATCTATCTATACCATCTCTTATAACATCTCCTATACCATCTCCTATACCATCTCCTATACCATCTCCTATAACATCCTCCACTGCCCAGCCTGATGTTCACCTGACGTTTAGTTCATCCACTAAAGTTCACTCCTCTCCGCCGCAGCACCCTTCCACGGGCCATTAGCATTTGCCGTAACTATGCACGGACTTCTGCGCAGAACTTGTACGTAACTTGCGCGGAACTTGCGCGGATCGCTTACCCGGCAAAGTATAACTTCAAAAAATACTTTTCAAGAGTTTACTGATCACCAATTACATTGTAACAAATCATCGAGTCCAAATCCTAGTAAATATCAGGAGCTATATACACCCTAGAAGTAATGAGCAGACCATTTTGCTTACTAGTCTCAGTAATGGGAGAACAGTGATATTTTATGTATGTTGAAGTATTATCACCCTTTCAATTGTTCATCAATGATATAAGAAATGGTAGATCCTCAGTTATTTGACATAATGGGCAATGACTACAGGCCTTGACAACACTGTGATATTGAGAGGTGAAAGAGTTCTCTTCATTGAGACTGTTGGATCAAACAATAGACTCACTACATCTGCAAAACCTGGGTGATGTTCTCCAGCTCTTGAGAGCATTTCCCAGCATTTCCCAGCATTGAAAGCATTGAAAGCATTGAAAGAAAGGATACTAGCTGGAGAGCACTGGAGAGCGCTGGGGAAAGCTTTGGAAATTCTACTTATATAGAACGTAAAACAGCAAGCAGTTTCTAGCTTTGCCATCAAACTTGAAACTGCTTTCAGATGCTTGGAGGATTCACAATAATCATTCCATATTTGGCAGTATTTACAAAGTCCGCTTCCGCTTCCGCTCCCTCTCCTGCTTCCGCTCCTGCTCCCTCTCCTGCTTCCGCTCCTGCTCCCTCTCCTGCTCCCTCTCCTGCTCCCTCTCCCTCTCACCCTTTTCTGCCTTCCATCTTCCGAATTCGAGGCTTGCCAGTATCTTACTTACATGCTGGTCCCTTTTCTCTCTGTTATCACCTCTCTGCAATCTATATTCTATCCAATCGTATCAGGCTACTGGGACTGGTGAGTTCTGGGAGAAACCGTAAGCTAAAAGCCTTCTGATAAGGATAAATTCACCTGTCCAGTTCACGAAAGATCTATATGTTTCATACGGGTAGTCTTTCCCTGCTCCAAGTTCGCTTCCAAACTAAAGTAGCGGTCAGTTACAGAGCACCTCTATTCAACCACGAAACTGACCCAAAACTGAATGCCCAAGACCTTAGATTTGTTTTGAACTTGGAAGAATGATAAGGCTCCCCTAGCATTTCTGTAATCATATCGGAATAGAGCCTATGATACTCTAGATTGGAAGCTGTGGTAAAATCAATAGTCCGGGGCTTGGGGCCATCTTCATATTTGGAAATACAGTATCGTATCTGGAATATAGGGGGGTCAAAAGATTGCTGCAGATATGATTAATAATAGTCAACTCAACGATCATGGAAGCTAGAACAATTGCGCCGTGAGGTACCTCTGCCCCAAAATCCTTGGGGAAGGTTTTCGCTAAAGCCTTGTTACCTGTATAAAATAAAACTTTCACCACTTCCTTGAGGCAGGGGTGAGCGAAATTGTTGACTCGGCCCTAATATGAAAAAAATAATTAGAAATCATTTAGGAAGACTAAGAAGGCTATAAAATTGTATTACGTTGGCGTCTCTTCCATCTTGCAAGAAGAAACTCTTCTCCAAAAGCTTGCTCACATACGCAGTTGTAAGTTCTCCCAGTTGTGAAGCGTTAAATCCTGTATTTGGCTCCTGGTCCCTGGGTAAAGGTAGTCCATATTGACTAACGACTATTGGTTCTGCTAGTCTCTTCAGCATATTTCTGAAACTACTTTGGCTTTTATACAACTAGTATATCAAGCGAAGTAAGAAAGAATTAGAAATACTAGCAAATAACTCACAAATACGATGATATCTCCCTTGTGTTTATCGATGTACCCTGACAAATGAAGCAAACAATTAATCTGAATCAAAACAAAAGTAGAAAATTTAGCACCTGCTTCAACATGTAGTCCCTTCTCCCCTCTTTCCTTGATGGATCGATCCAGACAATCAAGGAGTAGAGTTTCATGGTTCTCCATTGTTAGAAAAGGGCCTTGGAGAACCATAGCCCGGTGCATATATAACTGAGAGCCCGTAATTACTTTTTTTGCTTGAGGTGTGTAAAAAAGAAGCTTTGTAGGATCGTTGGTAGAGTTAGCTCTAGATTTACGACCTAGGCAAATAAATATAAGGCAAAGTAAAATATGAAAATGAATATACCTTTGGAATTGGAAGGGTTTGCTGGTTCTGGGGCATCTTTGGCATCTGCAGGAAAGTTATTAGATAACCCGTATTGAATTTTACACGAACAGACCTATATTGGAAAAATTTCAGAGAAATTGTAATAACGCAGTGGCTATAGAACAAACAGACCTTGGGACAAAGAAGAATTGACTAAATCTGGTGAAGCAGGTTGTGTATGCAAAGGAGAGACTGGACGAGAGACAGCACGTGAGACTGGATGAGAGACTGGACGAGAGACTGGACGAGAGACAGCACGTGAGACTGGACGTGAGACAGCACGTGAAATTGCACGGGAAACTGGACGGGAAACTGGACGAGAAACTGGACGAGAAACTGGACGAGAAACTGGACGAGAAACTGGACGAGATATGGCTCCAAGCTGTAAATGAGAACCTGATGCTGCTGAATAAGATGACGGGTAAAAATTAGACTGGGGTGCTGTAGAAGCATAACCTAAAACCTCAAAGTTGAAGCTCAAATAACGCCTGGACAAGAAAATGCTCACGTTTATATTCCCGTGAAGTTAAAGTACTATCTTCATCTCCAAGGTCCTCCTCCTCCTCGTCTGCTTCCTCATCTGCGTAAGGATCATGCTCAAACTCAGCCTGTTCCTCCTTCTCAAAATCTTCCTCTGTAGCAGATATCTGGCTTTTAGCATGACTTTTGAGAACCAGGGGATCAGGCGGCTTGGGAAAATTCCGCTTGCGCTTCTTGATAAAATCAGTTGCTCGCTCAGCCTCCCCTTCGAGCTGGAAATTGAGTTAACAAGGGAGAGAGAGTAGGCGCAGTTTTACAAACCAAAGATTTTTTTGTTTTTTCAGAATCTAAAGGGGCGGTTAGACATCAATACCTAACATAAGAATAAAAAGACCTTCCTTCAGCGGTTGGCTCTCTGAGCTTTTCTGTACTAGAAGAAACTCCCCTCTGAGCTACTTCTTGAGCTTGAGTAGTACCGAGATGGGTAGCTTCTTGAAAACCTGTCCTAGCACTCTCCGCTACTTCCAAACTTTTAATACCTCTATCGTCCTTGATAAACCCCTGTAAGGATTGAGACTGAGAAAAATGATCATATCCTCTTCCATATCCTTCTCCACCAGGATAGTTTCTTTCGAAGTTTTGATGAAGGCCTCTGTTATACCCTCCATAAACACTATCAGGACCTTTATAACCTTCCCTGTAAAATCCTCCATAGTATCCTCCATAGTCTCTGCCTTGATTTCCTAAGTTCCCCTCATAGCCTCCACCCTGCATTCCCAAGTTTCCTTCGTTGTAATTTCTCCTGTAACCTCCCCCTCTATGATTTGCGCCATAATTCTCGTAACTTTCTCTGTAATTTCCCCGTTGCCCCCATCCGTATTGGTTGTTACAACTGGATTCTAGATCGCTAGGACCTGTACTTCTGTATTCCAAGTTACCTTTTCCTCGAGCAGGGGGTTGTGAAAAATCTTCTAGGCCCTGTGTCTCTCTGCATTCCCTTCCCCCTCCCCCTCCCCAAATATTGTCAGGAAGACGGAGATTTGTACGATCATCTTCCAGACCTAAAGGAGCATTACCACTAGGCACAGTCACAACAGAATTCGAAAAATCTTGACTAGTCCAGCCTGGGACAAAATATTGTAAGCAGACAAGTAGAAGTCAATTTAGTTTACCTTGGAAAAAAGAGTTAAATTGATTTTGATTCTAGGAAGTTAGTTAACGTAAGAGTTAGTTGGTAAAAAGATAAAACCTTTACTATATCCGATTGTTCCCTTCGAATAGCTTCGGAAATGGGGGCCTTTGATGGAAGAGGCACTTGACGACCCATGGAAGGAGGAGGGGGAGGATATCCAGAGGTAGGAGAAACCGTAGGCAGAGACTTAGGAGTAGGGGGCTGCTCAGAAGAAGTTTTTCGTCCTTTACTTTGGGTTGTTGACTTGCCTCCCCGACTTCCACGACCCCATTTCTGAATAGATAGCCAGATCAATATAAGAAACACTACTGGTAAGAACGTACTGGTTTTTCTAAGGGAGGGGCCATAGGATTTGAAGCAGCGTCATCAGAGAAAAAGGTATTGGGCCCTTGAGAGGAAGAACGTTGAGGAAGTGACATCTTGTCAGCTGCCTCAAGCATCTGGTTGGCATGTCCCCCTTTACCCTTAGTCGTTCTACTACTAGACCTCTAAATTTTTTCAGAACAGTTTGCTGAAAATACTTCGTTCAAAATCACCTCTGTATAAAATACTTTAGCTGAACATTTGGAAGGTAGAAAAAAGAGATGTACTAGGCAAAGAAGACTTTGAATTCTTGTCAGGCGGTTTACTCATAGAAAGCGAAAGCAGTAAAGAAAAAGCGAAAGCAGTAAAGAAAAAGCAGTAAAGAAAGCAGGGAAACGTAATGTGTACAATTGGACCCACAATTCTTGACAGGCTCCCCTCTGCTGCTTGCTTTCCCCAGATAACGTCTTTCTGAAGCGCAACTATCTGAATGAGGTTTTAAACTTGGTGAAATTATCTTGGATTCTTGACTTTACCAGTACAAACTTGCCTAGTATAAAATAGAGACAAAAAAATCTTATTCGAAGTACAAATAATCTTTTCGTTTCTCAATCCAATACAAGCCCTCCTGTAGCACCTCTATATTGGAAGACTCTGAGTCCTAAAGTAGCTCATCAAAACAAAACTCAAAAAAATGGAATAAAATACCTTGATCCAAGTAAAGAATTTCTGTATTCTGGTCCTTTCCTTCCTTCGTGGAAGTTGTTTCAGTGTTCTTTTCCCAAGGCTCTTCCATATCATGATCATCTCCTCTGTAAACTTCGCTACTGCTATCACTATCGTCGCCGATATCCAGTCTCATGGAGGGAGGAGAGCTTGGAGTGGAAGCAGGATAAGTTTTGGGCTGGAGAGAAGCGCCATCTAAAGAGTAAAATCCTTGAACGTCTTACAAGAAAGGTTCCAAATATGGATTCTTACCACTTTTCCTGTAATCGTTCAAGATCTCTCGCATATCCAAGGCTGTTCTCCTAGCTTTAGAGTTTTCTAAACTAAGTTTGTTTTGGCGACAGAGGTGAAGTTCCAGTATAAGCTTAGTTATTTGAATTTTCTGATCTAAAGCTGCTTGCTCCGTAGCACATAAAGTTTGTTGAGCATCAGCTATCCTTAAAAGATAACTAGCTTCTTTCTCCGTCTAAAATAGTTAGTTTGTTAACTTACCTCCAGGACTTGAATCCTTACCAGAGTTTCATGAGTTTCATGATTACTGTCGACCCAAGGATGGTAAGGAGAAAAAGCAGAGGAATTTTGGAGAAAAATAGTTTCCTGGTCCATTGCAAGGTAATGTTACAATCACTTCTTTTTCATCTTATCTTTTCCTTATCTTGTCTTATCTTTTATCTTTTGTCTTATCTTCTATCTCCCTTATCCTATATCTTGTCTTATCTTGTCACCTGACCTATTATTTATGCTTACTGATACAACATGTGCTTTTCATTAAACACAGCAGTCTCACAACACATATACAGCATGACGATCGAGCTTTCATTACTTACACATTGCTTTACTTATGTTCTACTCATGTTTACCACTAACCCAGGGCGTTGGGCATTAGTAGGGCGGAGGGTTGTTTACTTGTATATAAGCTGTAGTTACTTGCTGTATTTCCTTAGCTTTGATCTCGTCTATTCTACCTGGTTTAGCCCAGAACTTTGCTTGTTTCCTTTATCACCCTGCTGTTCGAGGTTTTCTTGAGTGTGACGCCTGGTGACATCCGTTACTAGAACCAGTCGCTGACAGAAGATCAAAGCTATTCTTACCACCTGTCACACGCTACGTGATCATATCCCTATCACAGTTATCCCCGCTCACATTTTTACCAACCCTTCACAGACTTCTACTCTCTCTTCGAGCAGTGTCGCCTATAGTACAAAGGTGTAACGTTGAGTCCGACACCGTACTGGCAGACGAAAGCGTCGACTGATCACTAATCTTCGGAGAGGGGTCTTCGCGTGCACATTGAGCTCCATTCCTAGACAGGGAGGGTGCATCTGTTCATCAATCGAGAGTGGAAGGCTGCTTCCCACATCATCGTACTCTTTTTTTTGAAATCTTCCCCACATTATTCCCAACTTCTACGAATCCAATCATACATTTTCCCATTATCACCACCGAGTTGCATTAGTAACTCGTCTTTCCTACAACGGATTTTACCTCAAGACTAGGACGACCTAGACTTTCGGTACAAACCGATCGTCCCCGCTCCCCCAACTCATCTGCTCCATCCACTTCATCTTCAATCGAACGAAACATCACCTCATTCATACCTGCCTACATATCACCCCACTACAGCATGTCTAACCCTACTCCCGATCCTATCCCCATGACTCCTGTTCCCATTACTCCTGTCACTACTCCTCATGTTCATGGCAAGAACCCAGTATCTTTGATGGCGATAAAACCCAGTTCAAAGAGTGGCGCCGTACCCTCTTTGCTTACATTCACGATCCAAGGAACAGGGTCACTACAGACAATGAGAGAATTGACATTGCAATCTCGTATATGTGAGGTCCCAAAGTCAGTAGCTGGGTCCAGAATTACACGGATGATAACTTCGACGATGATGAGGAAGAATGGGCTAGCACGTGGAAAGGATTCAAGGATGCATTGAATGCCTCC
Source organism: Lentinula lateritia (assembly GCA_028011325.1). NCBI lineage: Eukaryota > Fungi > Basidiomycota > Agaricomycetes > Agaricales > Omphalotaceae > Lentinula > Lentinula lateritia. Next base: position 130,693 of record JANVFT010000068.1, read on the forward strand.
TTCCTAGACAAAGGACTTACAGAGAATGCACAGGAGAGGCTAGAACATCTCCGCCAGGGCCCCAATGAGAGGGCAGAGGATTTCTTCAAGGAATTTGAAGTTATCATGCGAGATGCCGGATACGTCAAGGATGCACCCTATGTCATCAGACTGATCGAAATGAACGTAAAGCCTAAGCTGATCGATCAAGTATATGGCACCAGCAATGAGCGAATCGAAAAGTTCGATGAACTCAAACGGAAGATCATCAGTATCGATGACATGTGGTGGCGTCGTGAGGAAATGCGGCGCAACTGGTCAAACAGATACCAGCGGAATGCTGGGCAGGGACCTAGTAACCAGAAATGGCAACCACAGACACAGGCTCCAGTACCCAAGACTCCAACCCCTGCGGTACCTACCCAGGATAGGAAAGATGGGACCGGAATTACTTTCAAAGGTGCAGGCAGACCAATGGACATTGACGCTGCGCGTCGTAACAGGGAATGCTTCCATTGTGGCAAGCAAGGCCACATTGCGAAGTTCTGTCCAGAGAAAGCGCTGAAGCCGCAATTTGTCAGAGGCATGTGGAGCCGGATGACACAGGAGGATCAGGAGGCTATGGCCAAAGAATTGGGTTTCGTCCTGCCCCAGCAGTAGACGCAGGTCTGCCGGGGCCAATCTCAGAATCAGTATCGGAATTTTCGTCATCGTCATATGTAGACAGTCAATTTAGTTTTGAATTTGGTAGTACTGGTACACCCAATAAAAATAATTTATCTACAATGACGAACCGAACTGAGGAAAAACCTGTGAGATATGAACCAAACACACCTGAATGGGTGGCGCAGCGGTTACAAATAGACAAACTCCCCATGGCTATAGGAATCCTTAGAGCCTGGATGCCTGAAAGTCGTGTCAGAGAAGCATCAGAAGAAACGGTTTTGGCTATACGAAATCTAAATCATGCAACCGCAACTGAAGCAGTTACCAATCTCAAAAGTCGTAAAAGATTCGTCCGAGGTACCCGAGGACGTGAGCTAAAGTTGCGAACCACTATTGAGAATATCGACAATGGTGTGCAGATTGAAATGGAAGCCCTCCTAGACAGCGGAGCCACAGGGTCCTGTATCAATAAGGATTTTGTAGAACGGCACCAGCTCACTGTTAAGGAGTTACCAGTCAAAATGCCAGTCTATAATGCCGATGGCACTCTGAACAAAAATGGTTCCATAGAAGGCTATGTACAAGTCCGAATGGTGATAGGAGATCATGCCAAACGAATAGATTTGGCAGTTACCAATTTAGGCAAGACAGATATCTTCCTAGGCATAGATTGGCTACGTTACCACAATCCCAGCATTGATTGGAAGGAATCCACGTTGACGTTTGAACGTTGTCCTGACAAATGCGGATATTTGCCACACTATGAATCACCTGAGGATGATGGTACAGAGGGAAAGCTTGTCGATGGTGAAAGGATCTTCTGGTTCGATTGGAATGGGTATCTCTCCGACCAAGGTCATATCAAAGTACAAACCACTACTACAGATGCCGCTACTCCATACCTTGCCGAGTATGCTGATGTATTTAGTAAAAAGGATTTTGACCAAATGCCGGAAAGACGTCCATGGGATCATGCTATAGAATTAACGCCAGGCTCTAAGCCAGTTGATTGCAAAGTTTATCCCCTCAGTCCACCAGAACAGAAGGCTTTAGATGAATTCCTGGAAGAAAACCTTAGATCGGGACGAATACGATCATCACGTTCACCCATGGCTTCACCTTTCTTCTTTGTCAAAAAGAAAGATGGAACGCTACGGCCTGTACAGGATTATCGAAAGCTAAATGACATGACTGTCAAGAATCGATATCCACTCCCGTTGATTCAGGAACTCATCGATAAGCTGAAGAATTCCAAGGTCTTCACCAAGATGGACGTCCGATGGGGATTCAATAACATCCGGATCAAGGAAGGAGACGAATGGAAGGCAGCGTTCCGGACAAACAGAGGCTTGTTTGAGCCTACGGTCATGTTTTTTGGACTTACAAACTCACCCGCCACGTTCCAAGCATTCATGAATCACATCCTTCGAGAGTTAATTGATCAAGGACATGTCATTGTCTACATGGATGATATCCTTATCTTCACAGACAACATTGAGGAACACCGAGTCATCGTCAGAAAGGTTCTTGATATCCTAAAAGACAACAAGCTGTACTTGAAACCCGAAAAGTGTACCTTTGAAGCTAAGGAGGTCGAATATCTCGGAATCATCATAGGCAATGGACAAATCCGGATGGACCCAAAAAAGGTTGAAGCAGTTCGAACCTGGCAGCCACCAGAGAAAAAACGTGAACTACAATCGTTTTTAGGGTTTTGCAACTTCTTCCGCCGGTTCATCCAAGATTTCAGTAAAATTGCCAAACCCCTAACACGACTCACAGGGAATACGACTTGGGAATGGACATCTCTCGAACAAGATGCATTCGATCGGTTGAAGGACCGGATCATCGAAGACGTCACTCTCATTATCCCAAGAGAAGCTGGAAAGTTCCGAGTTGAAGCCGATTCCTCTGACTATGCTAATGGTGCAGTCCTGTCACAGAACGTCGACGGAAAGTGGAGACCGGTAGCTTTCAGGTCCAGGTCACTCAATGAGGTTGAAAGGAATTATGAAATTTACGACAAAGAGATGATGGCCATCATGGACTCCCTCTCGGACTGGAGACAGTACTTGTTAGGTGCAAAAGAACCTGTTGAAGTCTTCACAGATCACCAAAATCTCCAGTATTTCCGGAAACCTCAGAAGTTGAACCGACGACAAGCCAGATGGGTAGTTGAAATCGCTGAATACCATATCGAGCTCTTCCATAAGCCTGGGAAATCAATGGGAAAAGCCGATGCCCTGTCACGGATGTCAGGCCTTGAGAAAGGGGAGAACGACAATACCAACGTCACGCTACTAAAACCGGAATTTTTCATTTCTCAGATAACGGATCAGACATCTGCCCCCGAAGACGATCTGCTTAATCTCATCCGAAGAAAGAAAAATCAGCGAGACAAGTTAGTACAGGTTGCCCTCGAGTCTAAAGACAAGGAATGGCTTGAAACTGAGGACGGACTAGCAGTTTGGCAGGGACGCATCTATGTCCCTAAGGACAAAGAACTCAGAGGACGGATCATACAGGCACATCATGATGCCCAGACAGCAGGACACCCCGGCCGCTATAAAACTATTGAGTTGATTACACGCAACTACTGGTGGCCAGGAATTAGTCGGGACGTCAGGATCTACGTGGAAGGCTGCGAAAAATGTCAGGCTACAAAGACACATGGTACCAAGCCTGTAGGACCGTTACATCCACATGACGTACCATCTGAGCCCTGGGAAATCATCGGAACAGATATGATTGGTGAATTACCAGAGTCTGGAGGATATAATGCCATCAGCGTGTTTGTCGATCATTTCACAAAGAGGTTGCGACTCTTTGCCACGCATACTACGATAACATCTGAAGGAATGGCACGTGTCTATCGTGACAAAGTATTCCCAGTCCATGGAATGCCCCGAAAGATCATTCACGATCGCGGCCCTCAGTACCACGCCCGCTTCATGAAGGAACTGTACAAGTTACTGGGAATCGAAAGCAACTATACAACTGCATACCATCCTCAGACTAATGGCCAGACGGAACGGATAAATCAAGAAATTGAACATTACATCCGCCTTTTTGTGAATCATCATCAGAGCGATTGGCACGAGTGGCTTCCTATGATGGAGTTTGCGTACAATGATCGAGTACATTCTGCTACAAAAGTTTCACCCTTCTACGCAGACAACGGTAGACACCCATACAAAGGAACCACGCCGAAGATGATGTCACAAAACCCAACTGCCCAGGAGTTTGCCGATAGTATGAAACGGATCAGGGAAGAAGTAGGGTCAGCACTGAAGAAAGCCGCTGAGGACATGAAGCGCCAATATGATAAACACCGGAACGAGGCGATAGAATATAACGCTGGTGATAAAGTCTGGCTTGAAGGAGCTAACATAACGACAGATCGTCCAATGAAGAAACTCGGTGACAAACGATTTGGACCGTTTAAAGTTCTTGAAAAGATCGGACCCGGCTCATACAAACTCGACATCCCTCGTACATGGAAAAGAATCCATAACGTCTTCAACGAAACGCACCTATCCCCGTACCATGAACCCCAGTTCCCAACACAACCCCGAAATACTGAACCACCGCCGGAAGTAGTAGGAGAAGAAGAAGAATACGAGGTAGAGGAGGTAGTCGACTCACGCAAGTATCGGAATGGCATCCAGTACAAGGTAAAATGGGAAGGTTATGGACCACATGAAATGACGTGGGAACCTGCAGCTAATATGACAAATGCCAAGAAAGCTGTTCAGGACTTCCACAAGAAGTATCCTAACAAGCCCAGGCCTCGAGTCCTTAAACGGATCGAGATTCCGATTGCTCAGTTTCCCACTGAATTGTTCCGACCAATCCCTACATCCGACATAGAACCAATCCCAAGTAACATGCCATCTGAAGCACTTGTCAACCAACTTGCGCGTCATGGAATTCGCGCCTTAAGAGGGGGGTAATGTTACGATCACTTCTTTTTCATCTTATCTTTTCCTTATCTTGTCTTATCTTTTATCTTTTGTCTTATCTTCTATCTCCCTTATCCTATATCTTGTCTTATCTTGTCACCTGACCTATTATTTATGCTTACTGATACAACATGTGCTTTTCATTAAACACAGCAGTCTCACAACACATATACAGCATGACGATCGAGCTTTCATTACTTACACATTGCTTTACTTATGTTCTACTCATGTTTACCACTAACCCAGGGCGTTGGGCATTAGTAGGGCGGAGGGTTGTTTACTTGTATATAAGCTGTAGTTACTTGCTGTATTTCCTTAGCTTTGATCTCGTCTATTCTACCTGGTTTAGCCCAGAACTTTGCTTGTTTCCTTTATCACCCTGCTGTTCGAGGTTTTCTTGAGTGTGACGCCTGGTGACATCCGTTACTAGAACCAGTCGCTGACAGGTAAGGGTAAACGTCTGAGGAGTAAGCTTACTCAACAGATATAAACAAAGTATATAGACTCTCTTGAGTAAGCACCAACTACCTAATTAATTAAAATAAATATTTTCAAACCAGCCGAAACCATCTTTCTGATACAATACTCCTGTTTTATCTCCATGAACAACGATAGATCCCCTAGTACCGCTGTAAGGTAGATTGAAATGAGTGATTTTATCAGAGAAAAAAACCACTACATCTCCGTTTTGAGTCTCCAGTAATAGCCGCGGTTCGTACAAGGCTAATTCTCCTCCTTTAGGGTTACCCACTGTTATACAAATGCAAGCAGATTTGTCGTTCCGATCGCGGTGCGCCAGAGTACCAATGTTAACATTAAACACAATGCTGGTAAAAGGAGATACCGGAGATGTGTCTTGCAAGGGGAGGACGTCCACCGAAGCCAAAAGTTCTTGAAAGAGATGAGAATGGATACTCAAAACCTAAGCTTTTGTCAAATAAACAGGCTAGGAAAGTAAAAAGGAAGCTTACTTTTTCAACTACCTGTTACGATCACTTCTTTTCCATCTTATCTTTTTCCTTATCTCTTGTCTTATCTTTTATCTTTTGTCTTATCCTCTATCTCCCTTATCCTATATCTTGTCTTATCCTGTCACCTGACCTATTATTCATGCTTACTGATACAATATGTGCTTTTCATTTACTTATATTAAACACAGCAGTCTTACAACACATATACAGCATGACGATCGAGCTTTCAGTACTTACACATTGCTTTACTTATGTTCTACTCATGTTTACCACTAACCCAGGGCATTGGGCATTACTAGGGTAGAGGGTTGTTTACTTGTATATAAGCTGTAGTTACTTGCTGTATTTCCTTAGCTTTGATCTCGTCTATTCTACCTGGTTTAGCCCAGAACTTTGCTTGCTTCCTTTATTGTTCCGCCAACTGAGGTTTTCTTGAGTGTGACGCCTGGTGATACCTGTCACTAGAACCAGTTGTTTACTTGTATATAAGCTGTAGTTACTTGCTGTATTTCCTTAGCTTTGATCTCGTCTATTCTACCTGGTTTAGCCCAGAACTTTGCTTGCTTCCTTTATTGTTCCGCCAACTGAGGTTTTCTTGAGTGTGACGCCTGGTGATACCTGTCACTAGAACCAGTCGCTGACACTACCCAACGTAGCGCACCCTCCATGTTAACATTTGATGACTCACATACCATCTATGGAACATCGTTCTCATATTACCAACCGCTATCTCACTATCATGTTATCAGTCTCACCACCGTGTTATCAATCTCACCATCGTGTACTATTACTATAGGACTACCAGTAGGATACATTGTATTGTACTTCCTTTTTCTCTCGCTATGTTTAGCTGTAACATGACATCGTCTACCTTGAACTTGTATATAAACCTGTAGTATTCACCTCGTTGAACAAGCAGTCCTTTCCACTCTCTTATCGTCTGATCTGTGTGATCAACTACAGTGCTGTGTGCACTCTACTTATTACTGCCATTGCTGCAGAATATAACGTGAATATATTCTAACAGGTTATGGGCCCCGCCCTAACCTAGATAAACAAGAAATACGGTGCACGCATTGATTTATGTCACTAAGGACTAACCCTCCTCGCAAAGCCGATAACCGCCCAACCAAGCCAACTGCAGCCTGTGCTCATAGCGAGCATATTTTCGACAAAGACAACGTCAAAGATTGGTATCACAATACCGACAAAAACAAATACAGAGCTTGCGAAGATCAACCTTGTCCAAATAGATACAACAAAATAACAAATGGTTATATCCCTGGTTTTGGCAGACTTATTGACAGAAAGCAAGAAGACCTTATACTTGGACAAGGAGCACCCCCAGAGCAAATTGCATCATCATCATCCCAGAAACCACAGGGTACACCAGAAGCAGCTCCAGCTCCAGAACCAGAATATCCTATACGCCCACCACCTAGTCCAGTACTAGACCAACCCTCATCACCGATATCATCACCAAGATCTTCACCACCTCCACCAGATCCGGAAGACCCAGATCCAGGAGCAGAAGTATCAGATCCAGAAAGTGACGACGACGACGACAATATGTCTAAAGTATTCAAAGCCTTTGACAAGGTATCCACACTTAAAAGTGATGGATCTAACTGGGACACGTGGAAGAATCGAGTGGAGCTAGCCACCCGGTCAATTGGATTTTCAGATCACCTCACATCTAATCCAAATGATGACACTGAAGCATCGGAAGCCAAGAAAGACGACGATGGAAATTTATTAAATGCCATCGTGGGCCGCCTATCAGATCAGATCTATAGGCAATGCAAGAATTACGACAATGTGTTCGATTTGTGGAAAAATTTGCTGAGTGATTTTGATTCGAAAAGTGCTCTCACTGAAGCGCACTTACAACAACAGCTTCATTCCATGCAATGCCATGAACCGTCAAAGGTTAATGAGCATTTGGATAGATTGTTGGAAATCAGAGACAGTTTGGAAGCGCGGAGGATTACCATTCCCGAGGAAATGTTCAATAACACGATCATCGCTTCCATCCCAAACATATTCAAACCAACGATCAACGCATTGGTAGTGGTTGCAGCAAGGACTTCAGTCCCGCTGACCACAAGGGAGCTAGTTTCGACAATACGTGCAGAAGCATCAGGCCATACCCGAGGACAATCTGGAAAGAAGGAATCTGCAAACTACGCTGGCGGAAATTTCAACCGCGGCAGGGGTGGATTTAACCGAAATCGGGGAAACTCCAGAGGCCAGTCCAGGGGCAGAGGTAATAGCAATAGAGGAGGAGGTCAGAATCGACCAAACTCTAACAATTCCACATGCTACAATTGCGGTGGAAAGGGGCATTTTGCTAATAAATGCAGTTCACCGAAACGACAACAGGCCAATGAGGCCCAAGAGAGTTCTCAGAAGAAGGAGAAAAACCAGCCATCTGGGAGCAACAGCAATAGTTGGAGCTCGAAGAATAAAGAAGTGGGATCCTCAGCCACCATTGAGGAAGTACCCGAGTCATCGTGGGCAGCCGTGGAAGTTACCCAAACTACGTCACAGGAAATATTCAATTTTTCCGAAATTGCTAACAACTATGAGACAGCTTTTGTAGCATCTGACAGCACCGGAGCAATTCTATTCGACTCAGGATGCTCATCCCACATGACTCCACTTCAGGACAAACTTCGCAATACGCGAAGTGTACCTACTCGAATCATCCAGGCAGCTAACGCTGAGACTTTCACATCCAACATTGCCGGGAATCTCCAGATCGATCTTCCAATCAATGAGAATGGAATTTCGAAATCGCTCACACTCCAAAACACCCTCTTATGCCCTAACACACCGAATACACTTGTATCATTGGGTAAACTCGATGACGCAGGATATGTGATGGTAATCAGAGACGGAACTCTAAAGATCATCAATAGACAGGGGGAGACGATCGGAATCATTCCCAAGACAAATGGTCTATACCAGATTCCGAGTATGGAATATGCCTACGCCGGGAAGGTAACCAGGATGGTGTCGCTTTATGAAGCACATTGCATCGCTGGCCACCAGAACTATGCTTATATCAAACATATGTTCAAAACCAACCAGGTTCATGGGATCAAGCTAGATCCTAAGCAGATGGAAGAACCCGAATGCCGGACATGCATGCTTGCTAAAGCTGCAAGGTTCCCAATCTCTAAAATTCGGGCATCCCCGAGAGCGGAGAAATTTGGTGATGTATTTCACATGGACGTATGGGGACCAGCTTCTGTCCAAACGCTGAATCATTATATCTACGCATTGACAGTCATCGACGAAGCAACTAGTTGGTTGGAGGAACCACTGATGAAGGGCAAAGATGAGGCTTTCGCCCAATACGTCGTACTCCAAACCAGTCTCCAAACTCAATATGGCATAACGGTCAAGAAACTCCACTCTGATCGAGGGGGAGAATTTCTAAGTGGTGAATTCACAACATACCTGGAACGGTTAGGCACAAAACGCAGCCTTACGGTACATGACACTCCGGAACACAATGGCATAGCAGAACGGAGTCACAGGACGCTACCCAATGGAGTACGCAGCCTCATGATATCATCGGGACTACCGAAATGACTTTGGGGTTTTATGATGGGGTACACAGTGTATGTGTGGAACAGGACACCGAAGAAGGCAAACAGTATGATTTCTCCATGGGAGAAACGATTTGGCACAACACCTGACATCTCCAACTTCCATATTTTTGGAAGCACGGTCTATGTCAAACGTGAGAAGGAGCCTGGAAAGCTTGACCATCAAGCACAGGAAGGACGTTGGGTAGGCATCGAACCAGAGTCCAGTGGTTACTTCATCTATTGGCCAGATCGCCACACAGTTTCAACTGAACGTAATGTTCAATTCTCTGATAGGCAGATCCAACCCGTTGAGGGGGAGGATCAGGATTTGGGAAATCTGGAAACATCGATCACCGAGTCGGAACAGCCTATCATACCTGTACCAGAGGAAATAGCTGAACCCATCAACCCAGACATAATCACAGGAAAACACATCAGGAAACCGACCAAGAAGATCCAGGATATCCTCAATGGACTTGGAGAGCCGAACCGAGAGCTCAGGCATCTTACAGCATCACTTGGTCAAGTAACAGGTGAAATTATCGCTGACCCCACATCAGTTGCAGAAGCAATGCGACATCCCGATTGGCCTCAATGGCGGGAAGCCATGAATGAGGAAATCCGAAGATTACAACAGTGTGGGACATATGATATTGTCACTCCACCTGACGATGCCAACATCCTTACATCGAAATGGGTATTCAGGACCAAGCGAGATGAACAAGGAAAAGTCACAGGCCACAGAGCCAGACTAGTGGTACGAGGTTTTAACCAGATACCAGACGTTGACTACTTCCCAGATGAAACATTTGCATTGGTCACAAAGCTAGCAGCAGCTCGAGCCATCCTCAGCACAGGAGCCGAACAGAACATGTTCATTCACCAGATGGATGTCAAATCAGCATATCTATATGGCAAACTGGACGACAATGAGCAAATCTACATGAAGGCACCACCAGGTGTTGACATTGAAGTTAAAGCAGGACAAGTGCTTAAACTCAAGCTCGCCCTCTACGGACTTAAACAAGCCGGTCGCCGTTGGTACATGAGATTCAGGGAGATCATGACATCAGTCGGTCTCACCAGGTCAAATTTCGATCATGCCGTATTCTATCGAACTGACCCTTTTTGTATCATATTCATCCATGTCGATGATATGACTATGCTTACCAAGACCATGGCTGTGATGGACACTCTAAAGAAGAAGATCAGGGACCAGATCTGTTATGAAGTACGTAGCCCCTATCATTTTCCTTTTCTCACCGTCTCGACGCCCTTACTTGTACAATTACATCACTGTCAAATCCCATCGATTACTGATCCACCTGACCCCCATCATCGATTACCGATCCACCTATTACCCTTCTCCTTCTACTGGCTTCTGCCACCTTCCTTGTTCCTAAACCGTATAGTATTACATCGTCATTTCTCGCAGATTGGATTATGTATATAAAGCCAACCCCTCACAGCCTGGTCCCTTATCTTGACCTCTCTGTCATTATCTTGGGACCAGGTATGTGCTTACTTATTGTTACCTATGACTACAATACTCAATATATCTCTGTCATTATCTTGGGACCAGTCCGCTTCTGCTCCGCTTCTGCTCCGCTTAGTTGCTCCGCATCTACCACTCTGCTCAGTCGCTCCGCCTCCTTGCTCTGCTTAGTCACTCCGCCGCTGCCGCTTTGTGACAAGATCGAAGTCGTTGATTCTGGAGAAATCCACTGGTTACTAGGGATTGAGATCCGCCGATCTCGACATACACGGTCCATTCACTTATCCCAAAGGGCATATATTGACGTGATCCTATCTCGATATGGATTCGCAGATGTCAAACCGCTTTCCGTCCCATTCGATCCACACATACATCTTACCAAGGATCAGATGCCAACTACTGTTGAGGATATCACAAACATGCACGACAAGCCCTACAGAGAGGCTGTTGGCGCCCTACAGTACTTATCAGTAGCAACTCGACCCGACATCACTTACGCAGTCGGCATACTGGCAAAGTTTTTGCAAAACCCTGGAATCACTCATTGGAACGCTGTAAAGCGTGTTTATGCATATCTCAAATACACCCGAGATCTATGGCTCACTTTCGGAGGAACACAAGCAGAAATTGAAGGATACACGGACGCTGACGGAAGACACGCTATCTCAGGATACGTTTTCATGCTCAACGGAGGAGCAGTATCATGGTCATCCAAGCGACAGGATACCATCTCATTATCGACCACGGAAGCTGAGTACATTGCTTTGACTCATGCTGCCAAGGAAGCAATTTGGTTTAGGAACCTCTTATCGGAATTATTTGGCCCTATCACAAAACCAATCATTCTCAACGCCGACAACCAATCTGCCATCGCTCTTGCTAAAGATGATCGCTTCCATGCCCGAACCAAACACATTGACATTCGATACCACTTTATCCGATATGTCATTGAAGAAGGAAAGATCCGCCTTGTCTACTGCCCTACGGAAAACATGACTGCAGACATTTTTACAAAGGCGCTTCCATCTCTGAAAGCCAAACACTTCGCTGTGTCCATGGGACTAACAAAGGTTTGAGGGGGAGTGTTAACATTTGATGACTCACATACCATCTATGGAACATCATTCTCATATTACTAACCGCTATCTCACTATCGTGTTATCAGTCTCACCACCGTGTTATCAATCTCACCATCGTGTACTATTACTATAGGACTACCAGTAGGATACATCGTATTGTACTTCCTTTCTCTCTCGCTATGTTTAGCTGTAACATGACATCGTCTACCTTGAACTTGTATATAAACCTGTAGTATTCACCTCGTTGAATTAGCAGTCCTTTCCACTCTCTTATCATTTGATCTGTGTGATCAACTACAGTGCTGTGTGCACTCTACCTTTTACTGCCATTGCTGCAGAATATAACATGATAATATTCTAACAGACCCAGCAAAGTATAAAAAGTATACTATGGTTCACAGGGTACTTCCGATTTCTTGAATATTGCAAATAACGTCTTAAATTTTTGAGTGATCAAAAATCTGAGTAGACAGTCTTGTTTAGAATCATGTTAAGCTTGTATTTTATCTTACATGTTAGAGCAGATAAGGCATAATCAGAGCATCGGACCATGACCGAGCAAAACAGGGTACTTCTTCATCTTGGGTCACACTAAGTCACATCAATGCCGCTGCTCGGCACTCTGGCACACTTGGCCATTTGATGCTGGGTTGAGGCAGAACTTGTGTTGATCACGCTTGGAGAGTTTGCCGAGGCCACGGTATGAGGCTGGAATCAAATATTGTCACGTCGCATACCCTCTTCACTTTATCTGCTTCTCGAATCTCTACAACATATTGGATTGCTTCTAAAATTGCTATGCTGGTCGATTAGAGCCTCAACTTGATGCCCATGTAATTTTTACAGTAATCTACCAGCTTTTCATATGGTTCCTGATGCTTGAATCTAAAATCACGCTTGTATATTACAGTCTTTTGGTCTTGTACATATGCATAACTTGAATACACTCTATTTCATATAGTACAGTTTGTTCATAGAGAACCTAAAAAGTACTACATAAAAAGTCCGGGGGCATTTATTGACCTAGAACGTTCAAAATATGAGATTTTCGAAAATGCGGAAGTACCCTGTTTACGGAAGTACCCTGTGAACCATAGTAACTTCAATAGATACTTTTTAAAGAACTTACTGATATCAACTCCATTTTAACAAATCATTGAGTCCTAGTCAATATCATAAATTATATGCAATGCCAGCTCTAGATGCATTGCACTTTTACCTACTTTACTCTGACCATCTTATACTTTTGATGAGCAGTATTTTGCCTTAGTCTCAGTAATGGGAAAACAGTGATTGTTTAGGTATGTTAAAGTAATCCTTCCAACCCCTCAATTATTTATCAATAACAACTTGATCCTCACTGATCAGACATAATGGGCAATGACTACAGGCCTTGACAACATTGTGTGATATTGAGAGGTGAAAGAGGTCTCCTCATTGAGACTGTTGGATCAAACAACTGAGTAGAAAATTTTACTTTACCTGCAATGGCACTACATTACTGTCAGCGACTGGTTCTAGTAACGGATGTCACCAGGCGTCACACTCAAGAAAACCTCAAATGGCGGGGCGATAAAGAGAAACAAGCAAAGTTCTGGGCTAAACCAGGTAGAATAGACGAGATCAAAGCTAAGGAAATACAGCAAGTAACTACAGCTTATATACAAGTAAACAACCCTCCGCCCTACTAATGCCCAACGCCCTGGGTTAGTGGTAAACATGAGTAGAACATAAGTAAAGCAATGTGTAAGTAATGAAAGCTCGATCGTCATGCTGTATATGTGTTGTGAGACTGCTGTGTTTAATATAAGTAAATGAAAAGCGCATGTTGTATCAGTAAGCATAAATAATAGGTCAGGTGACAAGATAAGACAAGATATAGGATAAGGGAGATAGAAGATAAGACAAAAGATAAAAGATAAGACAAGATAAGGAAAAGATAAGATGAAAAAGAAGTGATCGTAACAATTACTGTTATTCAATCTGGTTGGAAATTTCAATGGTATCTGAGGGTAGCATGTCATTGATTGGCTCATATACAACACTGTTGAGAAGTAAGCGTGTAGTTCCTTGCAATTGTATTGAACTAGATCAAATTCAATGCCTTCTTGACAGTCTCTATGATCAACTTCGCAGATTCAATTAACATCTCTGGCAAGTGTGTACAAACCATGGAGATGAGGGTAACAATGGAGGAGGAATTGAAGTAAGGATAATGACACATGCAGTTGCAATATATGTATACATTCACAATGCAGAAGCATGCAGCTACAATGTATACATGCAAACATGTGCTGAGCAATGGTGAATGGATGAGCCTCCAAGAATATCATCAAGTATATTCAGTGTATAGTATGCCATTTTCATGCAGGTGTTATAGATATGAAATTCATTCCATGGTGGTATTACATGTATATTGATCCGGGGACTCAGTTTCTTACTTGTGTACCTGACTAATATCTGAACTGGACACACAGGAAGAGAGCATAAAACAATTGAACAAAAAAGAAGCTTAGAATAATCAGACAGGCAAGTGAGATACATTTGGATGAAGACAGAACTGCAATGAAGTGTGGCAGTTACTTTGCAGAAACTGTTACTGCAAAAGTTCTGTCCCTTGGCAATCTGCATGGATTTGCATGTAACTTGTGCAGATCTGCACCTGACTTGCATGGATCTGCATGTAACTTGTGCGGATCTGCACTTAACTTGCACGGACCTGCATATAACTTGCATGTATCCTGCATGTAACTTGCACGGATCTGCATATAACTTGTGCAGATCCTACATGTAACTTCTGTACCTAACGATCAGAGCAATGAGAGTCCCATTAAACAGAAAATCCCCCTCAAACTATTAATGTAATTGTAGCTATTCAGGTACATAGCAGTATTGGCAATGACTACATAGAATATTTCACAAATACCAATTACTCACATGTGAAGATTATGAAGTAGACTAGCTTCAGAATATCTGCTCAATCATATCTTTGCTTTCAATTGTTGAACCATTGTTAGTAAGACACCAGAACAAAGTTAAGTATTAGATAAAATTTTGGGATAGGAGAATCAAATTGGACCTATAGAGCTCCATTGTACAATATCATTATCTGGAGCTCAAATTGTGAAGCAATATGACTATGTGGGAGGATCTTGTACACAATATTGTATATTTACAAATTGCACGGAACTGCATAAAGTTGCGTGGAACTGCGCGGAACTGTGCGGCACTGCGTGGGACTGGTGCCACACGGGTTACGGCAAAAGTTCTGTGCCCATTCTGAAGTTGCTTCACAATCTTCAGATGTGAGTAATTGGTATTTGTGAAATATTTTATGTAGTCATTGCCAATACTGCTATGCACCTGAATAGCAACAATCACATGAATAGTTTGAGGGGGATTGTCTGTTGAATGGAACTCTCATTGCTCTGATTGTTAGTCAAAGCTGGGTGCAGAAATTACATGTAGGATTTGCACAAGTTATATGCAGATCCGCGCAAGTTACATGCAGGATACATGCAAGTTATATGCAGGTCCGTGCAAATTAAGTGCAGATCCGCACAAGTTAGGTGCAGATCCGCGCATGTCAGGTGCGGATCCGCACAAGTTACATGCAGATCCGTGCAAGTCAGGTGCAGATCCGCACAAGTTACATGCAAATCCATGCAAATTGAGGCACAGAAATTTTGCAGTAACAGTTTCTGCAAAGTAACTGCCACACTCCATTGCAGTTCTGTTTATATTTAAATGTTGCTCAGTTGCCTGTGTCTGATTGTTCTAAGCTTACTTTTTGTGCAATTGTTTTATGCTCTCTTCCTTTGTATCAAGTTCAGATATTAGTCCTTAGTCACATACACAAGTAAGAGACCAAGTCCCCTGATCAATATATATGTAATACCCCCACCATGGAATGAATTTTATGTCTATGGCACCTGCATGAAAATGGCATACTATACACTGAATATACTTGATGATATTCTTGGAGGCTCATCCACTCAACATTGCTTAGCACATGCTTGCATGTATACATTGTAGCTGCATGCTTCTGCATTGTGAATGTATACATATAGTGCAACTGCATGTGTCATTATCCTTACTTTAATTGTTCCTCCATTGTTACACTTATATCCATAGTTTGTACACTTGCCAGAGATGTTAATTTAATCTGCAAAGTTGATCATGAGACCATCAAGAAGCCATTGAACTAGTGACCTAGTTCAACACAATTCCAAGAAACTACAAGAGTAGTTCTCAACAATCACAACATGCTCCCACCAGACTAGAAGGCTGGTATACTCTTCAGCATTATATGAGTCAATCAATGGCATGCTACCCTCAGATGCCACTGAAATTTCCAGCAAGAGATTGGATAACAGGAATGTACATCTGCAAAACCTGGGTTTTCGCTTAATTTTCTCCCAGCGGTTCCCAGCAGTTCCCAGCAAGAGATGCCACAAAAAGTTTCCGTCAAGTGCTTTCACTGCTTTCATTGCTCTCAGGTGCTTTGGCTGCTTTCAAATTAATCGTAAATGAGGAGAAATCAAAAAAATCAAAAACTGTAATTGTTACGTTGTAATATTGTACTGTGCAAGTTGACTGTAGATAAGCTCATCGAAATCTACTACTTTGCTGAACTGGTAAGGGAAGGATCAATATCTAGGGCAAAAAATAGTTCCTTGTTGAAATATTTATTTAGAAAAAACTCGTCGCTATGATATTGGCTTGATTCTTGCTTCAAAGAAGGGTGAGGATTACCTCGATAACGAGGACAAATATCAGCAAAAGAGCGAAATTGAGAAACAGGAATAACGTCCCCGAAAGGAGTACCATCAGCTCTTCTAGCTCTTTTCAGAATAAAGCACCCGGTGGCATAATCTGGATTGTAAGGAGGCCAAGAGTTGTATCCAGAAAGATGACAATATTTGTGAGGTGGAAAAGCTTGATTCACGACATCCAGCCGCTCACAGTAAGCCAAAAACTGATCAGTACCCCTCACGGGAGGTGAAGGCTTTCTGGGCTGGGAAACTGTAAATAGGACCTTCACCAAAACTACGCAGTGTCCTAAAAATGTAACCAGGAAAGTGAATTTCAATTAGTAAAACACAACTCAACAAATATTGACGCTTCACCTTCCAGAGAACTTCTTGGCCATTCAAAGCTAGGATCGATATTAATGATTGCTGCATTTTGTCGTCCAAACTCCCAGTCAGCACTTGGAGGGGCAGCAAATATAGTGTGAGGATCAGTGAGAAGATCGGTGTTAAAGTACGTTTTAGACTGTATACGGAACCTAGACCAATTCCTGACTTTGGTAAAGGGCAATGTCAACTGAGAGTTTCCTCTTCGTCCACCTATAACAAAGCTTTGAGTCTTTGCTTCGTAGCATTCCAAGAAATCTATACAAGCTCCTTGGAAGTCAGGAAGAGCGTAGAGATTACTGACTTGCTCAATTGTGAGAGTTTTCAAGTCAGCGTCCCGGACAAAACTAAATGCTGAGATTTCTCCGGATACTTCATCGGAGAAGATGCGAAGGGGAAGGGGGGCTGATGGGGTTTGCTTCAACAGGCGGGCCCTGAGGAAGAAGTTACGTTTAGGGCGAAACGATCCAAATAGCTTCTTTGATACAGGATTGAGGTGAGCTGCTAGTTGCTCAGAGGATGATATTTTTGTCGTAGCCTCTTCTTCATCCAATGCTTCCTTCCCGCTGTCTCCTCTACCTCTACCTTCATCTCCTCTGCCTTCATCTCCTCTGCCTTCATCTCCTCTGCCTTCATCTCCTCTGCCTTCGTCTCCTCTGCCTTTGTCTCCTTCTATATCACCCAGGCGAAAGTCAACTCTAGTGTCCACCATTGCCGTCATTAAATCAAACCTTCTGACCCTTGCCTGACGATCAAGGTGTCTACAGATTTGAATCTCGAAGTCGTGGTTGTTTCCCGATCTAGCAGGATCCTTTACAAGAGTAATATGAGCATGTTCTGTAGTGTCTGCTGTCCACTGCATGATAGGTCCTGAGGCTCGGATACTGGGCTCGACGCTTTGCATGAACTCTAGTTTCGGAATTTCCCAGTGAACAATGGGAACTCCCTTGGGATTGACGCGAGCTTTTAGATCTTGAATAATATCTTTGTTTTCGTGAAACTCGTCAAGAGCAGCCTGTACTCTGGAGGCAGAAGCTTGATTGAATCTAGTGGCTTGTCCTGCGTAGCGAAAGTCCATTAGAGCCCTGAGAGCTGTGACAAATTGTGGCGTTACAGCCCCAGAAATAAGAGGGATTAGGTATCTCTGGACGTCCCTTTGGGTCCGACCAGTAACTTGCTTGAGAGTTGAGCTACCCTCCTTGAAACTACGATAGCCAACAGTTGGTTGGTGTATAGAGAACCTGAAATCAATACTAGTAGCCCCGACAGCTTGTATAGCCCATTTTATATCATGGTCCCAGAACATTTTGTGCCAGTGGTGTAGTGGTTCAGGAGTGAGAAATTCACAAGGTTCTGCGAGGGGCCAGTCTCTCCAAAAAGGAGAAACAACCCCATTAGTACGAGCTGTCACAGAAGCCTTTTGATAGGCAGGAAGATCCTGAGGAAGGATATTTCTTGCTTGGATACTGTCTATAGCGTTTAGGGTAGCGGTGGTCAAACGGGGAGGGTGACGTTTTGCATCTCCAAAATCCTTGTAGATCGCCTTGGTGAAAGGCGAGGTCTTTCCTCCGGTACAGGCTATCAAAGAAGCTTCCGGAGTATCCACTATAGCGCTAGCCAGGGGTGTATAACAAACTCTGAGCTGTCCGAGTGGATCACTCATTATCGAGCCTATTTGAGCTGCGATTTTGAGAGGTTGGAGAATGATATCCAGACATTCGTGGTATAAACAATTTTCCAGCACCCCACGTATAGCAGTTTTTCTTTCGATATATTTAGGGACAGGAAGAAGGGCGAGAAGATTGAACAGGTACAAAGAAGCTTTGCTCAACAGATCTGAATCGATGTTTGCCAGGGAAATTAATAGAGGATGGGCAACTCGGTTTCCTGTAATAACAGAGACAGTGGTTTTGTCGGAGGACAGGATGGTGCCTAACAGAGTTGCACCTTCGGGAAGTTGGCTCTATATCATCCTTCCCTTTAAGTCTCCAGTTTTTGAGTGTTGAAGATCAGCTCACCTGCATTTCCCAAGCTCTTGTTCCAGATAACCAAGAGTCATATACATGGACCAATTTCCTAGAATCTTCAAATATTTGCAAAGGGCTAAAGTTGAGAGCATCACATATTAAAGGACTCTTCATTAGATCTTGTAGAACTTCGACCGCATCTCTATAATAAAGAACGACAGGTGTTCGAGAAGGATAGAGTGGTAAAGTTTTCATAGTCTTTGACTTCCAACAGGGGATGGCAGGAAGTAGATCTGTAAGATCATGTAATCTTTGTGCGGAGTTGAATGATAGATTATTTCTTTTCGTCTAGAGTTATAAGAGTTCAGCTTAGCTAAATCTATGAAAGGAATACCTACAAATTCGAGCTGGAGATAGCTATCGATCTCAAGCATAGAAAGCGAAGAATTAAGCAGAAAGCTAGCAGTTTCCCACTCCGGCCTAGAGGCAAAAGGATAGTAGAGATTGGTTTTTCTTTCATCGGCAAAACAATCATCATTAAAATCATCCAAGAATGTTGCCCCTTGGCCTACAGGTAGCCCAGCGTTGGGAAAGCAAACTGTAAAGGGCTCTGAGGCAGCTTCTCTGAACCCATTATCAACATCCATGATCATTTCTTGACTGTAATCAGAAGATGGTGAACTCGAAGTAGTTGAGAGGGACATAGGACTGCCCAAAGAGACTGTTGTTGCTAAAGTTGATAAGGGTATCAAACCAGGCTTATAGTTACACAGTGTCTGTTTTACATGGCTTCGACGCCCTGCCTCAGTTTTACAAGGGTGTCCACAATAAAGACAAGGGAAATTTGAACTCGAAGTCATGAGAATTGGGAGAGTAGCCTCGTGGGAATTCTGTCACCTGCTTTACCTGCTTTCCCCGCTTCTCCCACTTCCAGTTCTCATTTTGCCATCTGCATCTTCCAGCCTGCCAAAAATGCCTCGAGTAAGTTTTGGGTGGTATCTGACTCTGTTAATATGTCTCTGATTTGTCACAACTAGAAAAAACAGAAAGCCAATTGTCAACTCCCTGTAAGAACTTGTCAAGGTATACAGGAATGGGAGATCCGTGAGCCTTTTCTTTGTTTATGCTCTTGTTATTTACTTATTATTCCCAGGTGCTATTCTCCAACACCGCAAGACCACTAACCCTGATTGGCCCCGAAATGGGGACATGTTCTATCGGAGAAAAAACAGTAGGGCAGGATTTAGGGAGGGTTGGGATTACCTGGTTTCCTGGAAGAATTGGGGAGACGATTTCAATGAGTGAGTTATACAATTTTTGCTTTGCTTTGAGTACGACCTCAACCTTTCTTCAAGATGGGTCTACGAGAAAGATTTATTTGCCGAGGACACAAAAGACAAGTATTGGAGACAATCAGGCCAAAACAGATGGAGCAACCTTCGCCAATACGGGGCTTAATTCTTATCTAGAACAGTCTTGTACTACTCAAAACAATAAAAAGCATTCCTTAGCACCCCTCTCTATAAGCCCCCGTCTTACCACCCTAAGAGATTCGGATACGAGCTCTAAGGAGAGATTTGAGTAAGGCTTTATGGGTTGTTTTGGGAACGGTAGCAAAGAAACGGTGGCGCCTGACGTCCTAACATCTGGTCTTGGCGTCCTTATCTCCACGTTCATCTCATCTCTCATCTCTGCTCTCCGCTCCCCACCTTGACCGCGCAGTAGAAGGGCCACTATTAGGAAGACTGTTGGGCACGTTGGGTACATTGGGTACCTAGAGGAATTCACTTTGTGGGCGTTGGTGAGATTTAGGTGCTTGGAAGATATCGACCGGTCGAGACCAGCGCTGCAGCAGGGACTCATTGCCATCTTGTCTTGACCCCGATATGGACCTTGACGTACATCGTGAAGATGGTCTATCCCTGGTCCTAGACAGACGTTTGTTAGAGGAGGTACTACCATCTGCATAAACATACTTCTTCCTCCGTCAATCTTCTCCTGCTCCTGCCTTAATCTCTCCTCTGCAGTCGTACTACCCGCCGCTCCAGCAATTGTGGCTGTCCCCCCGTGCCCAGAAGGTGTCGACCATGGCAACTTTGCGCTCTCACCAATCAGTAACTTCGCCTGTTCCAGGGAATTCCGGTGGACCTCTATACACGCCTTCAAGTTCCCAAACAGCTTTCCGCAACTTCTTGTCTTTGGCTTGCACACCAGGACTCCCAAACTCGACTTTATGAGGCAGGATGGCGCGCAGGAGAATATCTTTTGAGTACACGGGTAGACATTCGTTACCCTCTTCTGCCTGTGGTGACTGGGAAGACAAACACGTTGAGCAAGTGGATGCGGAGGTGGACCTGCGGAGGTGGACCTGCAGCGATCCCGTACGGGAAGGACGATCGTTACGGTTACGCAAAGTAGCAGCAGTATAGGTGGAATTAGAAGGCTGGCCAACCCACTCGTCCTTCAAGCGAACACCGACAACCCTGCAACACCTGTGCCTTCGCTCGCAGAGATTCTTGAGCACAAAGGGCCTGAGTTACCCTCATGTGTCTCTGTTGGGGCGTGAGACAGTTTTGACTTGGGTAAATTGAGAATGGGTAACGCAGATCGCCGTATTACGCTGGAATGTGATAACGGTGCGATGGCACTTTCTTTGTCGGAAGTTGTTGGATTAAATCTTTGTCCCTGGAGAGGAGTATACAAGGGCGGCGCAGACCGTCGGCAAGAAGAAGACATCATGAGAATGGCAGTATTCAGCTGAGGCGCAGATGGTCGGCGAGAAGGACACGATAAAGATGGTGATGTGAACTTTGTCGAAGGTGATCTAGGTGGCGTTGTAGGTCTCGAGGAAGACGGAGAGGTAATTGGGCTCAGTTTATTCTGCAAGCTGGCTAGCGGAGATCACTCGCCACTCTCCACTCTCCTCTTGTTTCTGCTCTCTGGCCTCCAATCTGGTCTCCTCTCTCCTCTCTCCTCTCTCCTCTCTCCTCTCTCCTCTCTCCTCTCTCCTCTCTCCTCTCTCCTCTCTCCTCTCTCCTCTCTCCTCTCTCCTCTCTCCTCTCTCCTCTCTCCTCTCTCCTCTCTCCTCTCTCCTCTCTCCTCTCTCCTCTCTCCTCTCTCCTCTCTCCTCTCTCTGCTCCGCTCTTGTTTCTGCTCTCGGGGTTCTGCTGAAGGTGAGGCTTCCATGCCTAACTCTTCACGTCCAGGTCCAGACAAAGGGAGTACTTCACATTCCTGGAAGATGAATTTGAGAAAGGAGGTTTTGATTACAAGCCAACGCGCCAGGCGCCACGGAAAGATAGGCTCCAGAAAGAGAGAGAGAGGATGCAAATTAAGCGCCCGCCGGATTTGGAGCGACACGTTATCCTAGAACACGTAGCTCCAAATCCGGCGGGCGCTTATAGCTTTGTCTTTCCCTGCGCTCGGCTCTCTGAAAGAAACTTAGGAATACTTTAAAATTGGGAAGAAAAGTAAGTCTTCACCTTTAACTTGTAATCTTTGGCTTGTAAATCTTTGCTCATTTCTACACTTTTGCCTTGTAGTAATGACCATCTTAAAATTATCGGCTGCTCAGACTTTAGCCCTGCAGAGTTATCTTGCTAGAGAAGAGGGACTTCCTCCTGCTCTTCAAGAAGTTCTTGCAGCTCTTCCTTCCAGTAGAGCTGGTCCTCAACCTGTTCCTCCCTCTTCCTGGCCTGTAAGTTAGTTTCCCTTTGTTGCCAAGATTGGAAACTAAACATACAGGTTTGAGACAGGTGTTCTGTTGTAGTTGTGGTCCAAGCCTCAAGGGGGAAGCAAGACAAAATCTCTCACTCACTAGGTCTACTCCCAAATACTGCGAAGCTAGCGTCAATGCAAGCTCCAACGCTAGCACAGAGGACTCTGATTCAAATACCCTGACATCCTGGGGGTCTCCAACTCACCTACCTTCTCCCCAGCCTGCATCTCCTCCTCCTCCTTCTCTGCCTTTCCAGCTACCCTACGAAACACCTTCCCAGAGCCCCTCTCGAACGCCTTTTGAGGAGACGTCTCACGAATTGCGTTTCGAGACGCCTCATGGAACGCGTTTCCAGACGCCTCATGGAATGCGCTTCGAGACGCCTCATGGAACGCGTTTCGAGACGCCTCACAGAGCACCTCACGAACCACCTCACGAACCACCTCACGAACCACCTCACGAACCACCTCACGAACCACGTTTTGAGACGCCTCACGAAATGTGTTTCGAGACGCCTCACAGAGCACCTCACGAACGACCTCACAAAACGCGTTTCGAGATGCCTCACAAAACGCCTTTGGAGACACCTCATGGAACGCCTTTCGAGACTCCTCACCAGACTCCTTCCCAAACACCTCACAAAATACCTTCTCCCCAGCCTGCTTCTCCTCCTCCTCCTTCTCTGCCTTTCCAGCTACCCTACGAAACACCTTCCCAGAGCCCCTCTCGAACGCCTTTTGAGGAGACGCCTCACGAATTGCTTTTCGAGACGCCTTACAGAGCACCTCACGGAACGCATTTTGAGACTCCTCACAGAGCGCCTCACGGAACGCGTTTCGAGTCGTCTCACAAAGCACCTCACGGAGCGCGTATTGAGACACTTCACGAGACACTTCACGGAACATGTTTTGAGACGCCTCACAAAACGCCTCATGAAACACCTTTGGAGACACCTCACAAAACGCCTTTCGAGTTGCCTTTCCCGTCACCCTCCTGTTCACCGGCACCTTCCACGCCTTCATCTACATCTACATCTACTTCTTCTCAGGCTCTGCCAGTATCCCCTCTGAAGGATCAGCCTCTCCCAAGCACCAGAGATTCTCAGCACTTGAAGAGAAAGCGTACAAAGAAAAATCCAGGGAGAATGTCTGGAGGAGGATTTGAGGATCCAGGACCAGCTGCCTGTCCTAGGAAAAGCGTTAGAACCAAAAAAAGGAGGAGAACAGATACCTACGACTACGAGGACAATACCACGAGCCGGTTTGCTACAGGAAACATGGCTGCCAAACCTTCCAAGGATGTTTTGGTAGACCTTACCACCCAATTGGCTAGGATATCATTCGGCACCCAGACTACTGTCGGTCACATAGATTATTCAAGCTGGGTGACAAATTTGAAGGCCATAATGGAAGGGACTTCAGACAACGTCAAGGACTTAGCAGTTTCCTCTTTAGTCAACATTGCCCATCGCTGTGACCTAGCTTCCAAGGTTGACGGAACTGCATGGTTTGTTCGTGTCAAGCCCATGCCTCGGGCCTCCATTCCGCCGCTCGGTACTCCGAAGATCCACCTTTATTGTAATCTTCTCCTTATTGTTCTTTCTCGCTACACATACCCTTTCATTCTAGTTCTTCCTTATTGTCTTTTACTTTACCCTGCAGGACTACACGTATAACTCCTAGTAGCTAGTCTGGCGCTCCGTACCGTTGCGCCGTTCCGTAGATATAAATACTGCTTGTACGCTACTGTAGTTCCTCAGTTTAATTATCGACTTAGATTCCCTCCTTAACTCTGTGCTCCTCTAAGTCTTCAGGCTCACTGCCTTGAAGTACTCTCTACTCTACCTTAGGACTTATACGTCCTTTGGTTCGCTCCTCGTCACCGGCGATACCGCCGCTCCGACGTGGCTGCTACTTAGCTCCTCCCTCTTATACTCTTGACCTCCGGGGACTAACGGCGCAACGGCGGTGTTGTTAATAACTTCACTACTGTCCCATTCGTCTTCCGCACTTAGATACTCTGTGACCTCTGGCACGGTTACACGGGTTGCATGATCTTAACAGTTCGGATATTGAACGAACTTTATTTTGCTGCCAAAGTTAACAGGTACGGTTCGAAAATAGTTTAAGAAATATCTCTAACAGGTCAGCTTTCTAGTCGACTGAATTTGATGAGATTAAAGGATAATAGTCGTCGGCCTAAGCCTACAGAAATATACAAGTCTCTCCAAACTCATAGTATTCCGGAACATAAGAGCCGCAATTTTATGTCTGCGGGTAGCCGATGGGCCTTTTTAGCCAATGCTGGTAGGTGCTAAGTTGTTATTCTCTGTCCTTGGACTAAGTGTGAGGCTTAGGCTCCCTTTACTTACTGCTAGTAATTGCCTTTAAAGGAGAAGATGAATATTTCCGCAAGAAAGCCTCCGTGACTGTTATACAAGCCTTGTGTAACAAGGTTAGAGCTCCTAGTTCCTCAGGTGGAGAATTTTCCATTTGCTCTGTTTCTGAGAACTCTTCTTATCAAAATGTTTGCTTATAGGTCTTGTGGGAGATATTATTCGGCTCAACCTGATTCCTGTTCTGGCAAATCTTCAAAAAGAAATTCCAATCTCAATTCCTACTTTATACCCTGGCTCTCTCCTGAGGAGTCTTAATTTATCACCTACCTTTGATTGCGGAGATCTAAGAGTGAGCGACAATTATTTTGGATCTTTTTTTTTTACCAGTGAGTAACTTTCTGATCTATGGGCGATATATACTGACATAAAAGTCCCAGTACTTTCAGATCTCTTCCCAGAGATTGGGAAGCTTGGAAGGCATTTGAGCACTTTCCCCAAACTGACGATCATCTTATAAGCACCGCCCACCTTGAGAGAAGATTTCTTCTTTTTTCACCTAACGAGATTGAAGCTGCTCAAGCTCCCTCTGCAGTTTCTGAGATATCATCCGCAGAAGAAGAGCTTTGTATTCAGACTCTCTCCTCTCCTCCTCTC
This sequence comes from Lentinula lateritia, assembly GCA_028011325.1. NCBI lineage: Eukaryota > Fungi > Basidiomycota > Agaricomycetes > Agaricales > Omphalotaceae > Lentinula > Lentinula lateritia. The sequence goes on from JANVFT010000068.1 coordinate 156,259, forward strand.
CATGTAGTTTTTGATCGCATGGGTTTCCAGGCTCAAGATATTGCCGGCGCGCATCAAGTACTTCAAGCTCCCTATAAACCCTATAAAACAAAGGAACCTTTTCCCAAGGATTACGGGGGTAGAAGCCGTTGGACAGAAAAAGAAAGATGTTCAGCTCTAAATTGTACGGTACCCAGCTCTTTGGAAAATTACGCCCAAGAGGTGAGATATCTTGTTTGCTTGGTTGAGAACTCTGAGGGATAATCAAATCTTTTAGATGAATTGGCGTTTCGATAGCTTGGGACAGCTCTCTGATACCCATTATCTCAAACTTGATAGAAAAATCATCAAAGGGTAAGAATTAAACCTTTTGCCCTAGATCTTCTGTCTCACAGGACTATAGAAAAGTTGTTCAAGTTTTTGATGATAACAAAGATTTGTTATATACCCTGGATACTACTATGCCTGCACATCTGAGGGAGAGTCTGGAAATAGCCATACAAGCTTGCTTATCAGACACCTCCGCTCAATTCAATCATCGGGAACCTTCTTCCTCTGTTGAAACTGCTTCCTTTTCGTCTCTGCACTTCACCAATCAGACACGATATTTGACTCACGTAAGTTTTCTGTTTTAGTCTCTAGAATCTCCCCAACTTTTATCCAACAGGGTTACGAGGCTCCTAAAGATATTCATCCTTTGTACCTGATCAACGCAGAAGGGGGAAGAATGAATCATAGTCAACTTCTATGTCATCCTTCTGAAGACATTCAGAAACTATCTGGGCCTTACGCGGATCTTAAACAGAGTTTGGAGTGTTAGAATATATTCACGTTATATTCTGCAGCAATGGCAGTAATAAGTAGAGTGCACACAGCACTGTAGTTGATCACACAGATCAGACGATAAGAGAGTGGAAAGGACTGCTAATTCAACGAGGTGAATACTACAGGTTTATATACAAGTTCAAGGTAGACGATGTCATGTTACAGCTAAACATAGCGAGAGAGAAAGGAAGTACAATACGATGTATCCTACTGGTAGTCCTATAGTAATAGTACACGATGGTGAGATTGATAACACGGTGGTGAGACTGATAACACGATAGTGAGATAGCGGTTAGTAATATGAGAACGATGTTCCATAGATGGTATGTGAGTCATCAAATGTTAACACTCCCCCTCAAACCTTTGTTAGTCCCATGGACACAGCGAAGTGTTTGGCTTTCAGAGATGGAAGCGCCTTTGTAAAAATGTCTGCAGTCATGTTTTCCGTAGGGCAGTAGACAAGGCGGATCTTTCCTTCTTCAATGACATATCGGATAAAGTGGTATCGAATGTCAATGTGTTTGGTTCGGGCATGGAAGCGATCATCTTTAGCAAGAGCGATGGCAGATTGGTTGTCGGCGTTGAGAATGATTGGTTTTGTGATAGGGCCAAATAATTCCGATAAGAGGTTCCTAAACCAAATTGCTTCCTTGGCAGCATGAGTCAAAGCAATGTACTCAGCTTCCGTGGTCGATAATGAGATGGTATCCTGTCGCTTGGATGACCATGATACTGCTCCTCCGTTGAGCATGAAAACGTATCCTGAGATAGCGTGTCTTCCGTCAGCGTCCGTGTATCCTTCAATTTCTGCTTGTGTTCCTCCGAAAGTGAGCCATAGATCTCGGGTGTATTTGAGATATGCATAAACACGCTTTACAGCGTTCCAATGAGTGATTCCAGGGTTTTGCAAAAACTTTGCCAGTATGCCGACTGCGTAAGTGATGTCGGGTCGAGTTGCTACTGATAAGTACTGTAGGGCGCCAACAGCCTCTCTGTAGGGCTTGTCGTGCATGTTTGTGATATCCTCAACAGTAGTTGGCATCTGATCCTTGGTAAGATGTATGTGTGGATCGAATGGGACGGAAAGCGGTTTGACATCTGCGAATCCATATCGAGATAGGATCACGTCAATATATGCCCTTTGGGATAAGTGAATGGACCGTGTATGTCGAGATCGGCGGATCTCAATCCCTAGTAACCAGTGGATTTCTCCAGAATCAACGACTTCGATCTTGTCACAAAGCGGCAGCGGCGGAGTGACTAAGCAGAGCAAGGAGGCGGAGCGACTGAGCAGAGTGGTAGATGCGGAGCAACTAAGCGGAGCAGAAGCGGAGCAGAAGCGGACTGGTCCCAAGATAATGACAGAGATATATTGAGTATTGTAGTCATAGGTAACAATAAGTAAGCACATACCTGGTCCCAAGATAATGACAGAGAGGTCAAGATAAGGGACCAGGCTGTGAGGGGTTGGCTTTATATACATAATCCAATCTGCGAGAAATGACGATGTAATACTATACGGTTTAGGAACAAGGAAGGTGGCAGAAGCCAGTAGAAGGAGAAGGGTAATAGGTGGATCGGTAATCGATGATGGGGGTCAGGTGGATCAGTAATCGATGGGATTTGACAGTGATGTAATTGTACAAGTAAGGGCGTCGAGACGGTGAGAAAAGGAAAATGATAGGGGCTACGTACTTCATAACAGATCTGGTCCCTGATCTTCTTCTTTAGAGTGTCCATCACAGCCATGGTCTTGGTAAGCATAGTCATATCATCGACATGGATGAATATGATACAAAAAGGGTCAGTTCGATAGAATACGGCATGATCGAAATTTGACCTGGTGAGACCGACTGATGTCATGATCTCCCTGAATCTCATGTACCAACGGCGACCGGCTTGTTTAAGTCCGTAGAGGGCGAGCTTGAGTTTAAGCACTTGTCCTGCTTTAACTTCAATGTCAACACCTGGTGGTGCCTTCATGTAGATTTGCTCATTGTCGTCCAGTTTGCCATATAGATATGCTGATTTGACATCCATCTGGTGAATGAACATGTTCTGTTCGGCTCCTGTGCTGAGGATGGCTCGAGCTGCTGCTAGCTTTGTGACCAATGCAAATGTTTCATCTGGGAAGTAGTCAACGTCTGGTATCTGGTTAAAACCTCGTACCACTAGTCTGGCTCTGTGGCCTGTGACTTTTCCTTGTTCATCTCGCTTGGTCCTGAATACCCATTTCGATGTAAGGATGTTGGCATCGTCAGGTGGAGTGACAATATCATATGTCCCACACTGTTGTAATCTTCGGATTTCCTCATTCATGGCTTCCCGCCATTGAGGCCAATCGGGATGTCGCATTGCTTCTGCAACTGATGTGGGGTCAGCGATAATTTCACCTGTTACTTGACCAAGTGATGCTGTAAGATGCCTGAGCTCTCGGTTCGGCTCTCCAAGTCCATTGAGGATATCCTGGATCTTCTTGGTCGGTTTCCTGATGTGTTTTCCTGTGATTATGTCTGGGTTGATGGGTTCAGCTATTTCCTCTGGTACAGGTATGATAGGCTGTTCCGACTCGGTGATCGATGTTTCCAGATTTCCCAAATCCTGATCCTCCCCCTCAACGGGTTGGATCTGCCTATCAGAGAATTGAACATTACGTTCAGTTGAAACTGTGTGGCGATCTGGCCAATAGATGAAGTAACCACTGGACTCTGGTTCGATGCCTACCCAACGTCCTTCCTGTGCTTGATGGTCAAGCTTTCCAGGCTCCTTCTCACGTTTGACATAGACCGTGCTTCCAAAAATATGGAAGTTGGAGATGTCAGGTGTTGTGCCAAATCGTTTCTCCCATGGAGAAATCATACTGTTTGCCTTCTTCGGTGTCCTGTTCCACACATACACTGTGTACCCCATCATAAAACCCCAAAGTCATTTCGGTAGTCCCGATGATATCATGAGGCTGCGTACTCCATTGGGTAGCGTCCTGTGACTCCGTTCTGCTATGCCATTGTGTTCCGGAGTGTCATGTACCGTAAGGCTGCGTTTTGTGCCTAACCGTTCCAGGTATGTTGTGAATTCACCACTTAGAAATTCTCCCCCTCGATCAGAGTGGAGTTTCTTGACCGTTATGCCATATTGAGTTTGGAGACTGGTTTGGAGTACGACGTATTGGGCGAAAGCCTCATCTTTGCCCTTCATCAGTGGTTCCTCCAACCAACTAGTTGCTTCGTCGATGACTGTCAATGCGTAGATATAATGATTCAGCGTTTGGACAGAAGCTGGTCCCCATACGTCCATGTGAAATACATCACCAAATTTCTCCGCTCTCGGGGATGCCCGAATTTTAGAGATTGGGAACCTTGCAGCTTTAGCAAGCATGCATGTCCGGCATTCGGGTTCTTCCATCTGCTTAGGATCTAGCTTGATCCCATGAACCTGGTTGGTTTTGAACATATGTTTGATATAAGCATAGTTCTGGTGGCCAGCGATGCAATGTGCTTCATAAAGCGACACCATCCTGGTTACCTTCCCGGCGTAGGCATATTCCATACTCGGAATCTGGTATAGACCATTTGTCTTGGGAATGATTCCGATCGTCTCCCCCTGTCTATTGATGATCTTTAGAGTTCCGTCTCTGATTACCATCACATATCCTGCGTCATCGAGTTTACCCAATGATACAAGTGTATTCGGTGTGTTAGGGCATAAGAGGGTGTTTTGGAGTGTGAGCGATTTCGAAATTCCATTCTCATTGATTGGAAGATCGATCTGGAGATTCCCGGCAATGTTGGATGTGAAAGTCTCAGCGTTAGCTGCCTGGATGATTCGAGTAGGTACACTTCGCGTATTGCGAAGTTTGTCCTGAAGTGGAGTCATGTGGGATGAGCATCCTGAGTCGAATAGAATTGCTCCGGTGCTGTCAGATGCTACAAAAGCTGTCTCATAGTTGTTAGCAATTTCGGAAAAATTGAATATTTCCTGTGACGTAGTTTGGGTAACTTCCACGGCTGCCCACGATGACTCGGGTACTTCCTCAATGGTGGCTGAGGATCCCACTTCTTTATTCTTCGAGCTCCAACTATTGCTGTTGCTCCCAGATGGCTGGTTTTTCTCCTTCTTCTGAGAACTCTCTTGGGCCTCATTGGCCTGTTGTCGTTTCGGTGAACTGCATTTATTAGCAAAATGCCCCTTTCCACCGCAATTGTAGCATGTGGAATTGTTAGAGTTTGGTCGATTCTGACCTCCTCCTCTATTGCTATTACCTCTGCCCCTGGACTGGCCTCTGGAGTTTCCCCGATTTCGGTTAAATCCACCCCTGCCGCGGTTGAAATTTCCGCCAGCGTAGTTTGCAGATTCCTTCTTTCCAGATTGTCCTCGGGTATGGCCTGATGCTTCTGCACGTATTGTCGAAACTAGCTCCCTTGTGGTCAGCGGGACTGAAGTCCTTGCTGCAACCACTACCAATGCGTTGATCGTTGGTTTGAATATGTTTGGGATGGAAGCGATGATCGTGTTATTGAACATTTCCTCGGGAATGGTAATCCTCCGCGCTTCCAAACTGTCTCTGATTTCCAACAATCTATCCAAATGCTCATTAACCTTTGACGGTTCATGGCATTGCATGGAATGAAGCTGTTGTTGTAAGTGCGCTTCAGTGAGAGCACTTTTCGAATCAAAATCACTCAGCAAATTTTTCCACAAATCGAACACATTGTCGTAATTCTTGCATTGCCTATAGATCTGATCTGATAGGCGGCCCACGATGGCATTTAATAAATTTCCATCGTCGTCTTTCTTGGCTTCCGATGCTTCAGTGTCATCATTTGGATTAGATGTGAGGTGATCTGAAAATCCAATTGACCGGGTGGCTAGCTCCACTCGATTCTTCCACGTGTCCCAGTTAGATCCATCACTTTTAAGTGTGGATACCTTGTCAAAGGCTTTGAATACTTTAGACATATTGTCGTCGTCGTCGTCACTTTCTGGATCTGATACTTCTGCTCCTGGATCTGGGTCTTCCGGATCTGGTGGAGGTGGTGAAGATCTTGGTGATGATATCGGTGATGAGGGTTGGTCTAGTACTGGACTAGGTGGTGGGCGTATAGGATATTCTGGTTCTGGAGCTGGAGCTGCTTCTGGTGTACCCTGTGGTTTCTGGGATGATGATGATGCAATTTGCTCTGGGGGTGCTCCTTGTCCAAGTATAAGGTCTTCTTGCTTTCTGTCAATAAGTCTGCCAAAACCAGGGATATAACCATTTGTTATTTTGTTGTATCTATTTGGACAAGGTTGATCTTCGCAAGCTCTGTATTTGTTTTTGTCGGTATTGTGATACCAATCTTTGACGTTGTCTTTGTCGAAAATATGCTCGCTATGAGCACAGGCTGCAGTTGGCTTGGTTGGGCGGTTATCGGCTTTGCGAGGAGGGTTAGTCCTTAGTGACATAAATCAATGCGTGCACCGTATTTCTTGTTTATCTAGGTTAGGGCGGGGCCCATAACCTGTTAGAATATATTCACGTTATATTCTGCAGCAATGGCAGTAATAAGTAGAGTGCACACAGCACTGTAGTTGATCACACAGATCAGACGATAAGAGAGTGGAAAGGACTGCTTGTTCAACGAGGTGAATACTACAGGTTTATATACAAGTTCAAGGTAGACGATGTCATGTTACAGCTAAACATAGCGAGAGAAAAAGGAAGTACAATACAATGTATCCTACTGGTAGTCCTATAGTAATAGTACACGATGGTGAGATTGATAACACGGTGGTGAGACTGATAACATGATAGTGAGATAGCGGTTCCCATAACCTGTTAGAATATTATCACGTTATATTCTGCAGCAATGGCAGTAAAAGGTAGAGTGCACACAGCACTGTAGTTGATCACACAGATCAAACAATAAGAGAGTGGAAAGGACTGCTAATTCAACGAGGTGAATACTACAGTCATTTACCGGTCAATGAGACATTATCACTCAATGAGACAAACATCTCCCACAACTTCAATTTTTTGAGCAGGTCTTCAGAACTTGTTGACCATTGAGATACATATATAGTCTACTCAAGATACAAATTTTGAAGGAATAGATAATTGTATGGGTTATGGAATTTACAAATATGGTCTACTGAGAAGGTCCATTTGCAGAATATGTGTTCTGTGATAGAAATACTTGCAACAAAAGGGCCTTCTTGCTGTTAATGAGTAAAATACTGTCTTAGAAACTGAATCGTGGCCGAATTCTGGTATATTTCAGCTTCAAATGGTGAGCAAGCCATATATTCCATTCATGAGACAAAATGGATTGATGCGAAGGTCACACTGCCCAAAATGGAAATGCGCCGCAGTGTGCATCAGATGCACCAAACACCAGTGCCGGAACCAATTCTGAAACCAATTGTGACACTGGAGACTGCGGTTAAGCATATGTTATTTTCATTTCCTTCCCCTCTCAACTACCATGCCCGGTCGTGCAAAATCTGACCTTGAAAAGACTGCAATTGCTCGGGAAGTCACAGATCACCTTTACGAGCTTGCAGTTCAACTCTATCGGACTGAACATGCTCCGGGTGTAACACGGACCACACTGGGACGGAAGCCATACAGCTACAGAAAATGCTGCGACAAGATCTGCAATGATTATACCCAAGAAAAAGGTAAGTAACCTGTTTTCTTACTACATAATTTGTCAAATCTATTTCTTTTTCCCAAGGCAAACTACCCCCTCACCAACTCTCTCATGCTACTCTCCAGCGCCACTGCGAAGGTGGTTTATCAAAAAGTGCTACAAATTCTGCAAAGGGATTGCTCACCAAATCGGAAGCACAGATTGTTATAAACTACTGTCTTGAGATGGCAAGACGTGGCTTTCCCCTAGCTCATGAGCAGCTAAAGAAGGAGGTCGACTCTATTCTGCGTTCTCGATTAGGAGATGCCTTTCCACAAAGTGGAGTTGGTAAACAATGGACTTACCGGTTTGTGCAGAGGTATCAGAAGGAGTTGAAGATGTTCTGGGCATCAACATTAGATGAGAAGAGAGGTAGAGCGGTGAACCCTTACACCAATAAGCAGTACTTCGATCTTCTTGAAGAGACCCTAGCCGGAAAGCGTGATCATGAATTCGATGAACCCAACAATCATGGCAGTAACGATTGGGTTGACGTAGGTGGAGAAGGAGTGACCAGAGAAGAGGATGATGATGAAATCAATCTAGACGAAGAAGAACAGGTTATCGAAGATGGAGAAGAAAGTGACGGTGAACCCCATCATTCATTTACCCCGAATTCTACCTCTGCTATATGCACACCCATTCTTCCTTGTGACCAGTATGGTGCTGACGAGTCAGGCTTCCTGCCTTCAATGGGAACTAAACAGCGAGTGATTGGAGGCCGAAAGAACAAGATGCAAAAAAAACAGGGTGATGGCGGTCGGGAAAATACCACAGTCATGGTCACCATTTGTGCAGATGGGACCTCCCTGAAGCCGCTTGTTATTTTCAAAGGGAAGAATTACCAAGTTGATTGGGTGCAGGAGAATCCCACAGAAGCATTGTAAGAATAATCGACACTGATTTTTATATCAAGAAACTGACTCAAACACTTTTGCCAGTCTTTCGCATTCTCCAAAAGGTTGGACTGATAGTGAGATTGCTGTCGAGTGGCTGAAGGATTTCAATGAACAAACAAAGGAAAAGACAGCAGGACGTACACGTCTTCTGTTGTTGGATGGTCATAATTCCCATTACACGAGGGAGTTTCTGCATCTTGCTCGATCCTTTCGAATTCATGTCCTATGCTACCCTGCACATGGTACTCATGTTTATCAAGGACTCGACGTTGTTATCTTCAGCCCATTGAAATTATATTGGACTCAGGAGAAGGATGCTTTATTCCAACAGTGTCATCAACGCATCAGGAAGGACAACTTCATGAAGATTTACGGCGCCGCACATAAAAAAGCACTCACCCCAGAAAACATCAAGGCGGCTTTTGCAAAGACCGGAGTTTGCCCCTTCAATCGCAGTGTTGTGACTCCTGAAATGATGGCTCCTAGCAAAGAAACATCGTGTCAGGGAGCTCTTCCTGTTCCAGAGCCGAGTCCAGTCCGCGCTCTATCAAAATTCATTCGAACCATTCACCAGCGCTCAAAACGACGCCGGAGTAGATCCCCCTCACCCACACTTAGGACACCATTGCGTCGCCGTCACCGAACAAGCCTTTTGTCACCTCACTACACTCCCTCACATCATTGGCGTACCAATTCAAACTCCTCGGTTCCTCCTTCACCCACTCCTGGTTCGAACAAGTCATATGATTTGTATGAAACTCCCTTGCGTGAAGGCATTATGGAACTACAGAACACCTCTACCTCCTTCATTGTACATTCATCCCCTATCATGGCAGACTCAGCACTGCTGCCAGAGTACAGCAGCTTCGTATTTTCTCCTGAAAAAGGAAGCATTCCATCAGCATTGAATCCACTTTTATCCCAGCCACCATCCACCATCTTCGAGGAAAAGCTCCAGAAAGCATTACATACACTCACGAAGAAATATTCAATCCTAAAGGAGCAGGCAATCATCATGCAATCGAGCATGGTTTTGAATACTACATATTGCAATAGGCTCAGGGAACAGCTAGCAGCACAAGAGGAGAGCCGGAAACGTACCGCAAAAGGCAAACTCATGGGGGATGGACAACCTCGACTCTTAACTTCACGAGAATTTGTCCAGCGTGTTGAGGAATTTACGAAAGCGGCACTAGAAAAAGAATCAGCTGCAAATGAGAAACGGGCAAATAAGGAGGACCGAGCTGCAATGAAAGTAACCTGGGAGAAGCTACAACAAGATCGAGATGAGCAGAATAAAGCTAACAAGGTTCAATGGAAGGAAGATTGTAGGGTGTGGGACGAAAATAAGAAGAAGGGTATCGATCAGGGACCTCGGCCAAAGTGGGGAGATGTTTGGTTTCCACCAGTCCCGAAGCCCTGGGTAGTCACCGATAAAGATAAAGATGCTGGGAACGGAGACATCGGTGATGATGATGACAACAACGACACAGATTCTGAGGATAATGAATAACAATTAGATTTTCTTTACATATTGGCTTCGCTGCTATCAGAGTCGGAGCCAGGTCCAAAACACTCTCTGGGAAATTGAAGTCCTGGCATTGACCAACTCTCCATCATCTCCGTAATTTTCTTCCTTCTGTCATAACGCTTTGGGTCTCTTTCCCGTATCCTATCCTCGCAGTATTGGTTTGGGTTGAATACTATTTTCTTGATAACTTCCTGTACAACCTCTTGGGGCCGGTGCTGGTCTCGAGGCTCCATTAGAGACCACAGAGTTAGCTCAGTAAACTCATCATCGAGTTCATTATATCGCTGCTTCAAAGATTCCAGTTCGTCCTGAATTGCTTCAAGTTGTTGAATTTTGGATTGAGCACAATTCTCCGCTGCCCAACTCATTCAGTTCGACGAGAAACCATTCATATTCGAACACGTACCTTGACAAACACCTGCAGTAAACATTTTTTTTGCCAGGGCACCATATTCATGGGGCGTTAAGAAAACGTAGTCAGTCCTGTGAAGATTTTAGTCCAAGAAGAGTAATGACAGGTGAACGTTCCCACCCGATGTCATCAGTCAGCTGTTGTGCCCTTCGTTTTGCTTGCTCAATGGATCCAGTCGCTGCCATGAGGACATCTCCGTGGCTGTAAGGATGAATTGAGTCGACTGAATAGGTTTCATTTAGTCTTCTCACCTCGAAGTGGTGTCGTTCACCAGGGTTTCATTGGGATTGAAGTCAGAGATTGAATCAGAGTCCATCAGAGAGGAATAGATCAGGTTGGCGCGTTGCTGTTCCAAGATACACGAAGGACAAGAGAGTAAATGGAGGAGACGCGCGGTGCAGAGATGACCAGTGACCGTGGAAATAGTTTCTCAAACAGGTAAGATGTGACCCGATGTAACGCGGATTTTGTCTCAATTGCTTTCCTTCAATAACGACGATGAACAGACTCTTCAAATTCACCATATAATTCTAAGCTAGTAGTATTCTCCATTTGAGGTATGAAGGATTGTATACACGAACTCGAATATAAAATTTCTTCTCATATTAAGCCTTCCCAGAAAACTGTCTCATTGACCGGTAAATGACTGTACAGGTTTATATACAAGTTCAAGGTAGACAATGTCATGTTACAGCTAAACATAGCGAGAGAGAAAGGAAGTACAATACAATGTATCCTACTGGTAGTCCTATAGTAATAGTACACGATGGTGAGATTGATAACACGGTGGTGAGACTGATAACACGGTAGTGAGATAGCGGTTGGTAATATGAGAACAATGTTCCATAGATGGTATGTGAGTCATCAAATGTTAACAGGGTCACACACATGTTCCGCACAGAAGTCCGTGCATGGTTACGGCAAATGCTAATGGCCCAGTCTAATTTCCCCCCTTACTCTTGACTACAATCTTATGCCACTTCAGTTGCTTTGTGATTTCTGGTCCAGTGAGATATTGTCATACCTTGTCTGCTTTCACACCCTTGTCACCCTCTCATGAGCAACCGGTGGATACATCCCAAAATCTAGATCATTAGCCTTCTCCATTCAAGCACTTGCTATCTGCTCAGGTGTAGCATTGGCGAGAGCACCACCAGGAAGAAGTTCAGCACTGACATAAACTCAAAGTACATGTGATTGCAGGCCACTGCACCACTGTGCATGGCAAAAACTCAGCTCCCTTTTGGGTGTTATTGAAAATTATATAATGTAAAAGACGGGACATTGAATTTTTTGGAAGAAGCAAGATAAAACCAAATTTACAGAAAACTGTTCATAGAGTGAGATGGGGAAAGAAAGATACTAGTGACAGAGATGTCCTGTTGTTACTTTGGTCCAAATGATGAGAAACTACCACCATAGAAGATGATTGAATTTGCATGGAATACTGTACATAAGAATGAGACTTCCATAAACTACAGCCTCGTCACTTGGGCACTCTTGAGAAAATTTATAAGAACATTCTTTAAATGAGGAAGATCAGGTGCATATTTTTGGGTTGTTCCCGAACGTGTCCATCAAGGGAACCCATCTCAGCTAATTGGTGCAATCAAACATATCCGGCATGTCTTCATAATGCTTGATATGAATGTTCTGGTCACTGTCCTCTGTTATGTACAAGGTTTGGATCTATCAATGTATTGATGTGGTCAATCACGCATTGATTGACAGGCCCGAGCCTGAACACATTATCTTCAGCGACATATGGACTTCTTATCTTGGCCATGTAGTAGACACTGACAGGGATCCAGTAGTTAGTGTTGAGCAGGCAAGGGGTGCATAGTGGTGACACTCTCTAGCACCATACCTGGGTAGTATAGCTTATAGTCTCAGTGAGGCAATAAAGATGAGAGAGAAGCGAGTTGGATTCCAGTACAGGACATAGCTACTTATATACATAAATGTATGACAGTATTACATAAGGAAGTACTGAGGAATCCGCATATGGTATATGATGTCAGTGTACACTAAGCATAAACTAGTATAACACATGACCGTATTAGTGATGTGTGAACAGCATAGCCGCGTTCAACAGTTAGTTTTCCGGATCCCTTGTTCTGCTTCATGTATGTAGGGAACTCAATAAATTGATCCAAATAGGTAATGATCATAGCATAAGCTTTTGCATGGGACTGGAAATGCGTGTTAGATGTGTCTGGGAACTTGGATATATTGAACCCAAGCTTATGGTCAAAGAAGTTGCTTTCCCCTTCCAGTACCACTTCAACAAATAATAGATTTTTAGACAAAATGAGTTGAATTATGTGTTAAATGTTGATAGCCAGTTGGAAATGCTTATGAAGCCGAAACTGCCGATCAAATCAATTGCAAGCATAGTCCATGTCGAACATATATTTTTCTTATCTCGTGGTTTCTTTGACAAATGGATCAATGATTCAACTCATCAGCATCGAAGGTTGAAAATTGTTCCGCACTCGGCGCTTGCTGCCATTCACTCAGTATTCCATTAATCATGAACAGTTGGTCTGTCAGTCATGTAATTAATCACGGTCAATAAGTCAATAAAGGTGACAATGATGCAACAGCAGGCAGTGGCCAAACCCGAGGTCGCCGAAAATGGCCGGAGATGACTAGACACATGACTTCAATTACGTGGGGATAAAAGTGAAGAACGAACTATTACTATCATCATCCAACATGCCAATGTTCAGTGCGTATTCTCTCACACTTTGTGCCACCGTATTTGTGAGTGAGAATGCCCAAATATAAATGATCACCTATCCTTACCAAGTTCAAGGCTACTCATTTATGGTTCAAGGCTCATGAACCCAAGTCCACATTGCCCTTTCTCGCCACAATTCTCATAATTCCTACTTTTCCAGCATATGTCTTGAGCTGTAGCCAGATTTCGCCGATCCTTGCCTGCTGCCTGGCATATCCTAGCTTCTACATGCTCCTCTTCATTTCCATTGGATCATACCGCTTGTCACCCTTTCATCCGCTTGCAAATTACCCTGGTCCCACCATAGCCAAAATCTCTAAGGTTTGGACTGTACACAAGTCAATGGATGGGAAGCTTGCACATTATTACAAAATGCTCCATGACCAATATGGACCAATTGTCCGTGTGGGTACGTAGCAACATTATTGACAGGATCTATATATACTCATCTCATCTTTAGGACCCAATGAGATTTCGGTTGCTGAGAAGGATCTATTGCCTTTTATTATTGGTACCCAAGGAATGCCCAAAGGTCCATGTAAGGTTTTGATTGTTGTTGGATTCTAGTACCTAATCTTGTTTAATCTTGTTTGACGCTTCAGTTTGGGACGGGCGAGCCATCACACCCAAAAAAAATCGTAACCAATCAAATTACAGTCTCATTGGTGTACGAGATCTCACGCATCATTCACATCTTCGCAAAACCTGGAATCGTGCATTTTCCGAGGAACCATTGCAAGATTATCAAGATATCCTTATTCAGAATGGGAATAACCTAGTTGAGGTCCTTGAAAAGCGGTTCATGGAAGGATCTGTTGAATTAGATATTGCGAATGTCATCAACCTCTTTTCGTAAGTCCTGCATTCTGAAGTTCGCACATTATGTTTACATATATCCTCAGTTTTGATTTCATGGGAGATTTAGCGTAGGATCCTTGATTAGCTCGAAAGAATTCATGGCTGAAATGACTCTAGCTTTGCTGCGAATTTCGATGCGCTACGCAATAATGATGCAAATCACTTTCAGAAAAATATGGAGAGAGCTCTACTGTATTACCCTTTTGCCCTTCTCAGTTACTTTCATTGATACTCCCCTAGTACTCCTGCACTCACAATGCAAATCCCCTGGTCTGTAGCCATTGTCCAGGCATTTCCGTGGCTCAGTACGTCGCTCCGGAGTTTTGGAGCTTTTGCTGTTTCACAAGCAAAGTTGCGAGCTTCAAATGAATCTCGCAAGGATCTATTCTATTATCTTGTGAGTCATAATCTCAATGATAGTTGACAAACTCAAGCTATCGAAACTTGATAGAGGTCCTACTCTGATGTTCCGCAGGACTCATTATTTGCTTTCATTGTTTCGAATGCAGTGCTCACTATTATCGCCGGTTCTGACACAACTGCATCAGCCTTGTGTAATGCAATTTATTACCTTGTAGCAAATCCAAAGGATATGCAAACCCTTCAGCAGGAGATTGAAGAAGCATTCCCGGACAGTGGCACAAATATTGACATCCAAAAACTCGATAAAATGCCGTGGCTTAATGCGGTGATGTATGTTTGTGTTACGATCATGCACACCGTGTAACCGTGCCAAAGGTCACAGAGTGGCTAAGTGCGGAAGACGAATGGGACAGTAGTGAAGTTATTAACAACACCGCCATTACGCCGTTAGTCCCCGGAGGTCAAGAGTATAAGAGGGAGGAGCTAAGTAGCAGCCACGTCGGAGCGGCGGTAACGCCGGTGACGAGGAGCGAACCAAAGAACGTATAAGTCCTAAGGTAGAGTAGAGAGTACTTCAAGGCAGTGAGCCTGAAGACTTTAGAGGAGCACAGAGTTAAGGAGGGAATCTAAGTCGATAATTAAACTGAGGAACTACAGTAGTGTACAAGCAGTATTTATATCTACGGAGCGGCGCGGAGCGCCAGACTAACTACTAGGAGTTATACGTGTAGTCCTGCAGGGTAAAGTAAAAGACAATAAGGAGGGACTAGAATGAAAGGGTATGTGTAGCGAGAAAGAACAATAAGAGAAAGATTACAATAAAGGTGGATCTTCGGAGTACCGAGCGGCGGAATGGAGGCCCGAGGCATGGACTTGACAGTATCCCCCTCTTAGGCTTGAGCCCTCGAAAGCCATTAATACCGGGAGTTGATTTGTCACCAAGGAAAAATTTTAAAGACCGTCAGCCTCGGGAGTTTGGCCTATCAGTAAGCAGAAAATTTTCAAAAGCCGTTGGTGCCGGGGATTAGTGTTAGTCATCCAAGAAAATTTTCGGTACACCGTAAACCGAGTACAACTCGAAGAAAATTTCTTGCTGGTCCGTGCACAGTTTTGACCCTATAAAGGTGGGCGGATTTTCGCCTTGAACTTTCATCTCCAAAAATCCTAAGTCCAATGTCTCCTAGTCAAACCACAACCCAAACCACTACCACCGTCGGCTCCATTCCTATCACTGGTGGGGCCACCAAAACAACCTCGGGTCCGACTCGCCCTTCGTCGCCGGATTCTTCTGACGAGGAGCATCGCTTAGAATTGCAGTTGGAACGTGCCCGGGAGAAGAAACGACAGGCGAAGGAGAAGAAAAAGGCCGAGGAAGAGGCGCAACGGAGGGCCGAAGAAGAAGCGGCGAGACGGGCTGCTGAGGAGGAGGAGAAAAGGAGAGAGGAGATCGCTCGGGCCAAGAGTGCCAAGAAAAAGGAGGAGGAGGCTGCGGATAGAAGGAGAAAGGCTGCAGCAGCGGCGGCGGCGGCTCGCAGTCGTCAAGGGCCTTCTTCGGCGGAAGCCACTACCTCTACTCCTAGAGTGGAGGTCGAGATTCCCCGGATGGTGAAGAAGGGGAAAGGAAGAGCAAGGACGGAGGTAAGTAACCGAGTTTTCAAGCAGCGACCTTACTTATTTCGGATTGATAGGCTTCCGGCGGAGATCCGGATGACGGCGACGATGGCGACGACGATGGTGAAGATGATGAGGAGGAAAGAGCACCCTGCGAGCGGTGTCTCCATAAGAAGATTCCCTGCTTGGAGCAGGTAGGGAAGAGAAGCACGATGCAAAGGTGAAGTGTTCGTATTCGGGCCGGCCGATACAGGTGAAGCGGGAAGGAGGACCGGGCGGCGAGAGGATGGCCGTCATGGAGAGCCAGTTGGCTCAATTGATGGCCGACAACCGGGCCTTGAGGGAAGCCACCTCAAGGTCACATCAATACTTACGGCAGCTCCTGCGGCGACAGGATGAAGATCATGCCCGGCTCATCGCCATTGACACCAGGGCCGTCGAGGTCGGTCTCCGAACGGCCGAGAAATTTGAAGAGGAGGAGGATTGTGGAGAACAGCGAGGAAGAAGAAGAAGAAGAGAAGGAGGAAGAGAAGATAGTGGAGGAGGAGAAGGATGGAGAAGGGGAAGAGGAGGTAGATGAGGAAGAGAAAGAAGGGGAGGCGCCGGCGCCGAAGAGGGCGAAGACGGCGGCCTCTGAGAAGGGGAAAGAGAAGGAGGTGGTAGTAGTAGAGTAGTACCACGGACATCGGACTTCAGCCCTGCGGCCCTTCTTGTAAACTTCTTGTAGCCCTCTGCCTTCTGTACATATCTTTTTGCTTATTGCTTTTTTGTATCTAAAAAAATGTTAACGCGATTTAAAATCGGAAAACGAATGGGCCGCGAAGCGGCATAAGAAGTAATTAGTTTAGTATAAGTAGTGTATGTGTAAATGGAAACTAAGTGAAGACTGTAATTAAAGAAACCATAATAAGCAAATAAGAGAGAGAGGTAAACACTCAATTTACTATCATCGTGTTTACCCTCTAAACACACGAAGTAAACTTCGGCGGAGCATGGCGAAAGCGGGGAAAAGGAATAGGATGTTTTTTTGTGATCAAGGTCCAGGCTTGTGAGGGTATTGGGCGTGAAATGCCGGTACAAGTTCGTCAGCATGTAATTCATCAGCAGCAACCCAAGAGAACTCATCGTCGGTACCTTCGTAACCAGCCCACCGAATGTAATAACGTAGAGGGCAACGTTTGTACCTTCTGTCCAGCTTGGAGTCAAGGATTTTGGCAACGTTGTACTCCTCTTCACCATCAACTTCGATTGGAGGTGGAGGAGATTGGGTTCGATTCGGGAATGGATTCGGCGTAACCGGCTCCAGCTGTGAGACGTGGAAAACCGGGTGAATTTGGCGAAGGTAGTCCGGGAGCTTGAGCTCGTAAGATAGAGTACCAGGTCGACTGATGACCTTGAAGGGACCAAGATATTTTTCAGAGAATTTTTCAGTAGGACGAGTGGAGCGAATATGCTTAGCAAGGACAAATACTTCGGAGCCGATCGGGAACTCTGGGTGCGAGATTCTTTTCCTTGTAACGAGACTGAGCTAAGAGGATTTCCTCTCGAAGAAAAGCGTGGAGTTCATCAAGGTTGACGACGAAGTCTCTAGCTAGATCAGACTTCATGTCGACCTCGGGCCGAACAGTGATGTTTGGGTGGTATCCTTTGTTAGCGAAGAATGGAGTAATACCTGTGGAAGCATTGAGAGCGTTGTTATAGGCGAACTCGGCGATCGGAAGTAAAGGCGACCAGTCATCTTGTTGGTAGGAGCAGTAGATCCTGATGTATTGTTTGAGAGTCTGATTGACACGCTCGGTCTGCCCGTCGGCTTCCGGATGATATCCAGAGGTATAGTGAAGTTCCATGGAGAGCGCTTTACCGAGAGCCCGGAAAAACGCCGAAACAAATTCGGAACCACAATCAGAAGTGACATGATTAGGGACACCATGTTTAGAGAAGACGTGAATAACAAAAAGCTCAGCTAGTTGTTCAGAAGTAATGGTGTCGAAAGTAGGAATGAAAATAGCTTGCTTGGAAGATCGATCCACAACGACAAGAATAGCTGTATAGCCATTCGACATTGGCAGTTGCTCAATGAAGTCCATGGATATGGAATCCCATGGTCGGACCGGAACCGGCAGAGGCTTCAACAACCCGTAAGGCCGATGACGGCGAGGTTTGTTGCGACCACAGATAGTGCAAGAGGTGACATAGTCACGGACGAAGTCTCTGACCTTGGGCCAGGTGTATTGACGACGTACAGCTTCTAGAGTTCGGTTCTGGCCGAAATGGCCGGAGAGTGGATGATCATGAAAGTAGCGGAGAACTTGAAGGCGGAGATCGCCGTGATTAGGAACATAAATACGGTCGTCAAGGCGTAGTAGCTTGTCACTACCTAAGCTCCAGCGTTCATTAGAAGGATCTTTAGCAAGTTCCAAACCAACAACGGAGCTCGGGTCGGCGGGAAGAGTGAGAATGATAGCCTGGTGGAGGGCTTCGATATCCATGATAATCGAGGCTCGTAACACCGGGCCTTCCAGGAAGGTAGCTCAAAGAGACGCGGTGAGTTGTTCGTTAGTAAAGATAGGACGGAAGTTATGAGGGTTCACTTGGGCGTAGCCGATATCCCCCTCTTTAGGGTAGACGTCCCAGCATCTAGTTATCGAGTCGGGTTTCTCGCCGAGTTTCCCCGGCCGGAAGCGAATGACCATATTAAATTGATGTAAAAATTCTGACCATCGGACCTGTCGGCGTGTGAGAACCTTGGTAGTAGAAAAATACTCAAGATTCTTGTGATCGGTGACAACGTCCACCGGATCACCCGAACCTTCCAGATAATGACGCCAAGCTTTAAAGGCCTCGAAGATGGCCAGTAACTCTTTGTCGTGGGTATCGTAATTGAGTTCAGCCACATGAAGCGTTCTGGAAAGGAAGGCTAGAGGATGAATTTCACCGTCAGCATATTGGATGGAAAGAATAGCCGCAATGGCGTAATTGGAGGCGTCGGTCTCCACGATAAGTGGGCGGTTTGGCTCCCAATGGGCCAGTATCGGCGCAGAAGTGAAAGCAATTTTGAGGTTTTCGAAGGCCTCTTGACAGCTGCTGTCCCAGATCCAGGGAGCGCCTTTTCGGGTAAGCCGAGTCATCGGCACAACGATATCACTATAATTATAGATAAAACGACGATAGAAATTTGCAAAACCCAAAAAGGACTGAATGTCCTTAACCTTCCTCGGGACCGGCCACTCTAGAACTGTCTGGACTTTCTCTTTGGACATGGTTAATCCGTCGGGAGAAAGAATGTAACCCAAATACTCAACAGTATCCATATTGAATTCGCACTTCTCGGGATTGGCGTAAAGCCGATGATGGCGAAGTCGCCGAAGAACCTCCTTGACGTGTTCTTGGTGTTCTTCTGGCGTATCAGAGTAGATCAGAATATCGTCAAGATAGACGATGACACAAACATCGAGCATGTCAGAGAAGATGTCATTAACAAACCGCTGGAAAGCCGCAGGGGCGTTCGTCAGGCCGAACGGCATGACCTTCCATTCGTAAGAGCCGTAGCGGGTCCGAAAGGTGGTTTTCCATTCATCGCCTTCAGCGATTCTGACTAGATGATAAGCGTGAGCAAGATCCAATTTGGTGTATATTTTAGCTCTTTTCGGAGCGTCGAGAAGATCTGAAATGAGTGGGAGTGGGTAACGATCCTTTTTGGTGATACGATTAAGTCCACGGAAATCGACGCAAAGGCGAAGTTTGCCGTCTTTCTTTGGGACGAAAAGGACCGGAGCGCCGTGAGGAGAGGATGATGGGGTGATGGCACCAGTAGCCAGCTGTTTGTCAATAAAGTCTTTAAGGGCGACTAACTCCTTTTCAGACAAAGGATAAATACGGCCGAGGGGCGGCGAAGTGCCCTCTTCCAAGTCAATCTTCAGGTCGTAGGGTCTGTGTTCAGGAAGTGAATCTGCAGCAATCTCGTCGAAGATGTCTGCAAACTCAGCATACTCTGCTGGGATAGAAAGAGGAAGTGGAGGGACAGTAGGAGCAATGGAAGAGCGGTCGGCGGCGCGGGCCGCGACCTCAGAGTGAATAGCACGAAGAAGGATTGGTTCCATACCAGCGTCCTTGCAAGCCCTGTTAAAGACTGCAGCACTCACCAGTGCAATGTCAACCTCGGGAGTTTCCAGCTGAGCAGCGAATTGAGAGACCGTAGGGTAAGAATAGATGGGTTCAAAGGGAAATTTGGACGAAAGGGGCTTGGCCCGTGAAGTCCGAGAGCGGGAGCAAGAGCGAGAGCGAAGTGAGTCCTGAGGAGGGGTCTCCAGAATTGTCGGTAAAACCGACGGCGAAAGTTCCGGTAGCGGAACAGCGACCTTTGCCACAACAGGGTTGATGGCAGAAGGCACAGACGTCTGTGGAGAATCAAAATGTGAAGTGTTACGGAACGTAATGTTTCGAGATGCCCAGTCAATCAACGGATTGTAGCGGGATAAGAAACTGTAACCTAATACTGCTTTACAAGATGAATCTAAATGAGTAACATAGAATGGTAATAGAAGCAGCTCGCCGGAAGGGAACCGAATGGCGATATTCGCCATATCGGTAACGGGTTTAGAAGATAATGAACCATCAAAAAGACGAAGATTAACAGGAGAAATTTTGGTCGTAGGAATAGAATTTTGAGAAACATAACGAGTATCAATGAAAGAGTCAGTAGAACCAGAATCAACAAGAGTAGGAAATTTGAGAAGAGCAGAGATGGGTTCGGCCGGCGCGGCCGAATCGGATAACAAAAATTCAGTAGTTAATGATATTACAAGAGAGCGTTCAATAGAAGAAAGAGCGGACGCGTTGAGATATAACTCCCCAGGTGAGGTACGAACCTGATCAATGCAGCTCCCGTTTCGTACCAGGGAACAAGAGCTGCGGATTAGTTTTCCGAATCCTCTTCAACAACCTCAATGGTTGCTTCGGGGGTTTCTTCAACCTCGGCAGCGCGGCCCTTCGATTCCCGAGCCTTTCACTTATTACAGTCAGTGATCTGATGCTTACCACCGCAGAAGAGACAAAGATTGTTCTTCATCCTTCTTTCCCATTCGGAGGGAAGTACCTTACCATCTGCTCCTAGATGGTTGAACGCGGGGCGCTGGCCGCCAGATTGGCCGGAATTCGAAGAATTCTGGGGCTTACCATTTTTTTTTTTTTTTTTAATATCATTTTATTGCGCGCGGAGGCGGACCTCATGATGCGCATAGACTATCTATATGGCCCCTGGCCTGCTCCAATTCCTCCAGGTACGAAAGCCCCACAGACGGATCTACATCCCCCTCTGGTCCAACTCGTCCTAGAGTTGTTTTTGTCGTCTACCTTTGCCTAAGGCTGGAGGAATTGAGCTGTACATATCTGTAATACACAGGGGATGTTTGTAATCAGCGATGGGCTCAGTGGAGCCAATGAAACGGTCGGTGGCATAGGGAATAGGATGGGATGAGTGTAGGTAGTAGTGTTAGCTCGTCTCTCGTGGTTAATAGCGCTGTTTTTAACCACATTTGTAATCCTTGATCTATTTTGTGCGCATGCCAAGCGAGGGTATTTGTTCGTCGTTAGGCTCGAGTGGTTGGGGGTGGGTTATTTGTGTCTGCTGGGGTCACGTCCCCGAAGGTTTTTTCGAAACGTTTTGTCCCCCCTACGTATCGTAGCAGGTGTGGAATGCATTTTTTGTCTGATAAGAGGTATTGGAGCGACCGGGTTTGTCTTCCTAGCTTTTGACGCAGGCGAAAACGTTCCTTCCTGTAGGCAGGGCATTCAGTGATGTAGTGTTTTACCGTTTCTATGGTTGTTCTCCCTGCGGTGCCGCAGTGTGGGCAGTTCGGGCTGTCGGCCTTTCCGATCCTGTGGAGGTGCGAGTTTAGGGGCACATGTCCTGTTCGCAGTTGGAATAGGATGCTTGTTTGCTTTCGTTGCAGCTCCCCTGTATTTTCTGCAAACTTTGAGTTAGTTCCCCTTGGGTCAATGATAGTAAACTTCCCATGTCGCGGTGATTTGGAGAACCGGTGCGCCCATCTTGTTTTCAGGCTTTTGTGGAAGTGTTGCCGTATTGCTGAAGCCGTGGCAGGTAGGTTTCCATTCCTCAGGTACGTAGGGAGGTCCACCTTTGCACTGGTGTTTCCTTCTGCTGCTTTCTTTGCTTCTCTGTCGGCTCGCTCATTGCCCTCGATTCCGCAGTGTCCTGGGATCCATGCTATTGTAGAGATCTTTTCTGTGTTGTTCGCCTTGGCCATCTGTTTCGCTGTTCGTAGTGTCGCTTTGATTATGTTCTGGCCAGATTTTGGGAGGCGACTTTCCAGTGCTTCTATGGCTGAGCGGCCATCAAGGCAGATTAATGAACTTAGGTGGTTAGGTTCGTTCACGTACCTATCTATTAGCTGTAGTCCCAGCAGTATGCCTACTCCTTCTGCATCATATGTGGTGTGTTCTGTTATGGGTCCTAGCTGGTATCGTAGGACTGCATCTGTGAGTAGTTGACCGTTTTTGTACAGTACCGCTGCCGCGCCTGTCATTCCCCCATACCCTGAGCCGTCTGAGAAGACTTTGTATGTGGTCAAATCCTCTTCCAGTGATCGAGAAGCGTCGTCTTTCTTCAGGATCCTAGTTTTGATTGGGGATGTCCATTGGGCAGTGCATTGGGGAGAGGTTATCGTTTCGACCGTAGCTGGCAATGGGAGGCCAAAGATTCTTGGGAGGAGTCTCAGCGGGGGTGCCATCTTCTCTACCCGCCGTTTCCGGAAGGCAGCTTGAGCTATTTTAACTACTGGGTTCTCATCTGGGAGGGTGTAGATCCGTAAGATGGCCCGGTGACATATTTTTTCCAGCATGAGGTCCATGGGGAGCAGATTTGTGTGAACGTCGAGGAGATCCGTTGGGGATGACCTCATTGCGCCCGCTATTGTGATGGTTACCATTCGCTGTATACGTGTGAAGTTTCGTAGTGCTTTTAGTGAGCCTCTGCGGTTCTTTGTCCCTTCAGGCCGATGCGGGGGGGTGTACCAGACGTCCAGTCCATAGGTCATTTTGGGGATAACCACTGTTAGATAGAGTTTGCGCATCATTTTCAGAGAGACTCCAGCAGACGGGCGACTTAGCTTCCAGAACGCCGAGGCAATGCTCGATGCCTTGGCAGCGGCTTGTGCCGCTTGCTCATTCCATTTCAGTTTCGAGTCGAGAGTTATTCCGAGCATTCGGACTTCAGTTTTCTCCGTAACTGCAGTTCCTTGTAGGACTAGGGCTGGTGGTGGTGCCCCCTGTTTGGTTTTGGGCCTGGGGAAGTGAGTGAGTACGAGTTTTGAGAGTTCAAAGGAGGAGTTATGTTTCGTTGCCCATGAGAAGCCTCCTCCTGGTTTGTTCATGAAGGATTCAAGCATCTCCACATTACCCGTTAGGCTTTTTCCTTCCACAAGTATGTTCTTATCATCGACGAAGCCAACTGAGAGGCCCTGCCGTCGCGACTTGAATGCGATATCAAAAAAGTCAGCATTGTAAAAGAGGTAGGCTATCATCGACAGCGGATCCCCTTGTCCAATGCCGTTAGTAAGTGAGATAGGCGCAGAAGTGAAGTCACCAAATTTGAGTCGAGTTACGCGTCCTTTGAGAGAGAGGGATACTGCCTGCACCAGTCTTTCCGGGATGCGTCGTTTTCGCAAATTGTATAGCAGTCGTTGGGTGACTGCGTTTGGGAAGGCTCCTTCGATGTCTAGGGATAGCATGGAAGCCTCTCTTTTATTGCGCCATGCATTTTTGATTTTGTCTATGACCATGTGTATGCCATCTGTCGTCATTCGACATGGTCGACCTCCGAACTGGGTGTCTGGGAGAAGGTTGTGCTGCGTGGCAAGGAAGGTGACATCCTCTGCTATAATCGAGGTGTAACCTTTGGCTAACGTGTTAATCAGTGCAATTGGACGATACGATTTAGGTAGGGAGTAGGACTTCCTTGCGGGTTTTCGAATCACCACCGTAGTGGAGTTTAGCCACTCTTTTGGGTATGCCTTCAGGTATCCTATGGCGTTGTATATTTCACATAGGTAAGGCGCTAGCATTCCTGCGCATTTTTTGAGGATGATATTCGGTATCCCGTCTGGTCCTGGGGCCTTGTATGGTTTCAGTCGCTGAAGCACATCGATGATCCGTTGTTGAGTGATTGGCGGTGGGCTCGGAAGTTGGTCTCTGCAGGGATTGCAGTCTAGTGAGTAATTTCTCGGTGCAGGAGGAAAGAAAGTTTCTGCCAGTAGGGCTGCTTTTTCCTCATTTGTGCTCGCTATCCATCTTACTGCTCCGTTTTCATCGAGGGCCTTCAGCTCCGGGATGACTGTTGTTGTATCCTGATCTATGTTGGGGGTAGTGGTATATTTGGCTGCTGTAAATATAGAATCCGTATCGACGTTGTCTAGAAAATCCTTCCAGTGTTCTTCTTTCTCTTTGAAGATCAGGGCTTTGTACTGGGTCCGTAGTTCTCTGAGTTCTCTGTGTGAATCGTCATCAGGGATTGCTCTATATTTGTAAGATTTTGCACTTAGCCGATTGAGGGCCTTCTTCATCTCGGAGAGTTCGCTCGTCCACCACCTTTTTGAAGCTGGGTATGGCTGGCTAAGTGGAATTGCTTTTTCGATAGCTAGCTGTATCGTTCTTGTGACGTCCTGTACCGCCGTGTTTAGTAGTTGTTGCGTGGTTATCTCATATGGTGGAGGGATCTTCTCGAGCTCCTCTGCGAAGTACTCGTTGAAGGTTTCCCAGTTTGCGGTCCTGAAGTTCCTTTTGGGGGAGGGCTGTGCTTGTAGGAGGGAGAGACTCAGTACCGTGGAGATAGGAATGTGATCCGCACCATTGGTCATTGCTTCCGGCGTTACATCGCAGGAGACTAGTGCTTGTACTGTGGCTTCTGATAGAAAGACGTTATCTGGCCTAGTCCAAATCCCGGTGGATGCCACCCTGTATGTGGGGATTGTCGGGGGGAGGATCATCTCGAGCCCCTGAGTATAGGTTAGATGTATCAATTTCTCAGCTTCTTCCATGGCGACGGGAGTGAAAAGGTGGTGGTTCGCTGGGTCATCCCACATTGGGTGGTGACGATTGAAGTCGCCGCACCATATGACGTGAAGATCATTGTCAGGTTGAATGGCTCGGCGGAGTGCGTCCATTGCGTGCTTTAAAATTGTTAGTGTGATTGAGTGTTTACCGTCGTTGTAGATGTTGAAGATCCCTAGCTTTCCAAAGGGGCCGGTTAGTAGTATCGCTGTGATATCATTCGTACCCGGGATATCAATCTGTCGCCAGACATTGCTGGAGATTTTTCGGTTGATGAGGATTATGCTTCGTAGTAACACTCCACTCTCCATGCTGAGTTTTGACGTGGGGTAGATAATGTGCCATCGCGAGCCTTTCCGTGCGTTTCCTACCCTATCAGTCCAAGGTTCCTGTATGCAAACAAAGTCATAAGTCTTGGATAGTGCATTTGCGTTCTCGGGTTCATTGATTAGGTCGAATGTGGCTGTTCTTGATTTGTGTAAATTCATCTGTATAATTTTTACTTCGTCAGTAAAGTGTTCTGTTCCTAACATAAACTTCCCTGGTTTTCGTCGCTTATATCTGCTATTTCATTTTGCGATCCTGTAGGGTCTTGTGATCCCCATCGCAGAGGGCCACCTAGTGGGAGCGTATTTATGTTGAGTTGGTTGCTCTGCTGCCAGCCGGTGAGTTGCGTTTGGCGTTGTCGATGTCGATCCTGGCGAAAGGTGATTTTCGGTGGTGGTCCCATCCTAGGTGCGTTGTCTGGTTCTTCAATCCAGGTCCACTCCTCGTCACTCGGGAAGAACGGCAGTAAGTTGGTTGGGGAGCGCTTGTTAAGTGACTCACATTTTTGTCGAAAGATTGGACACTCGCGGTCTAGGCTGGCGTGTTCATCGGTTTTGCAGTTAATGCAGTATCTCTTTTCAGAGGAGCAGTTAGCAGTGCTGTGGTGTTCTCTGCACTTACCACATATATTTTCAACTTCTTCGGTACATTGTCCTGCTATGTGTCCAAATCGCTGACATTTGTAACACCTTTTCTCTTCTCTGACCGTTTTCTCGGCTTCAACTCTTTTATTGCTTATGACTGCGCCAGATAGTAGTAGTCGATTTGCAGCATTTGCGTTATTGAGGTACAAGAGGAGACTTGCAACGCGTTGTCCTTCCTTTCGTCTCTGCACTGCTTTGGCCCACTTCACTCGCGTGATAGAGCAGGTTGGAAGATCGTTGATGTCTTCTAGTCGTCGTAGTTCGAATGCGTCATCTGCTCCGAAAGTTGTTGGGACAAAGTGTAGTATGATTTCGTATTCCTTGTCGGCGATCGTTAGCGCTTGGCTAGATAAGGTCGTAAATTGTATCATTTGTTCGACTCGATGGATCCAGTCTGCTAGCTCGGGCGAGCTCACTTCTGTAAGGAGATTGTCAGTGTTCTTTAGTTTTGTTGCAGAGACAAAAGTGCCCTTGTTCAGGGCGCCCATCTTGATTAGCATGTTGTTTAAGTATTCTAGCATCTCTCCCGGGTTTTTACTAGCGATTTCCTTCCCCGCGTCATTTCCTGCATTCAGGATAAGAATTTGTTGGCGTTTTACTTCAACGTGAGCGCGCATTCTCTGTCGCGTCATGGCTTGCGTCGGAGCCATTGTTCTTTTACCATTCGTTCGTGTGATGTCGGCGTAGGAGATTTCGGGTGTAACTGATTGGCTCTTCTGAGCAATAGAGTCTATCTTCTCCTCTGTTCCGTTGATGTTGGCCGCGATGGAGTCTAACCTTTCGTTGAATTCATTTCTGACCTGTGTGAGCTGGTGCTGTAATTGTTTTTCTATGTCTAGTTTTGCAAACGAAGACTCAACTGCGCCCTTTATTTCTCCTAGTAATTCTCGTTGGCTTCTCTTTTCGTCAATATCCCTCAATAGCGTAATCCCATGCTCTATCGTTTTGAGTGTAACATCTATTTCTTTCTTGGGCAGCCTGGTAGCCCGTAGCATGGTGTCGTATACGTCTTCCTTGGTTAATAGCGCGTTCGTACCTATGATGGCTGCTTTGCTGGTGAGATATTCCCTGGCTATTTGTTCTTTTGTAGCTGTCACTGTTGGTGTATTATCAGTTTCTGTTGGCTCTAGTGCTTCGTTTACCGATTCTGGTCTTGTTTTATTCGGGGTTCCTCGTCTTAGAGTTCCGGCACTACTTAGCGTCGATTGTCGCGACATTTGGTAGTGGTGTTGGTATATAGCAGTTGGCCCTATACCTTAGGCCTTCTTTTCAGTTGAGATTTTTTGTTTTATTGCCTACTACTTGAGTCGTATCCTATCTTTTTTGTACGTTCTCTCGGTTTGAAACCGTGGGAAAATCGTAGCAGATGGATGTAAGAGATCAAAGTTCGGCCCGGGGCTTACCATTGTTGTTAGGCTTACCACCAGAGAAGGGTTTGGGTTTTGGCGTGAACGGCGCCGAAGAGCCCGAAGGCTGAGAATTGTTGTGCTGGTTAGTAGAACCAGTCTTGAAGTCCGAGGAACCCTTCTTCGGGTTCCGAGCAATAAAAGGCTTACCAGCCTCATGCTTCTTGGTTTCTTCGCGCTTCCAGTAACGGTTGTCAATACGAAGAACTTCCAGACGATAGGCGGCGAGCGTCGCCGGCTCGGGCAACCGCGCCATTTCGTCCTTGATGCATTCAGCCAGGCCTCGTCCATAAGCCCATTTCAGGGCGGCAGAATCCCAGTTGGTGCTAGCAGCCAGGGTGTTGAACCGGATGTTGTACTTCCGGATGTTCTCGGTTTCCTTCATCTTAAGGTTACCAAGGGCGTCCTCGGCCTCGCCTTGAGCGTCATAAATGCCGAAATTGTCCTGTAGCTCCTTTACAAGGGCCGTGAAGGCCGGCAGCGAGTCAAGATCCGGGTCGAGGATGTCAGGGACAAACCATTCTTTGGCTGACCCACTGAGATAGGAAAGAGTATAATTCACCTTCTGTTGGTCGGTGAAGTACTTTGGACGGTCGTTGAAGACCAGAGCAAGATTGACGAAGAACGTCTTAAGTTTTCGGGGGTCCGAACCGTCGAATACCTCGGGCTCCTTGACCTTGCTCTTGGATTCAGAGCTGTCAGAGGGACGGCCGAGTGCGGCGAGAACGGAACCGAGGGTTTCCATAGAAACCTTAAACCCCGAGAGGAGATCCAACATAGCACGTTGCTCGTTGGGGATGTCAGAAGAGTTGGAGGAACGGGGTCCACCAGGACCACCAGGACCACCAGGTCCGCCAGGACCACCAGGACCACCAGGTCCGCCGGGACCACCAGGTCCGCCGGGACTGCCGGGACCGCCAGGTCCACTGGGGTCACCAGGCTCACCACGCGGTAAACCGCCAGAGCCGTCATCCAGGTCGTCATGATTGTTGTCGGCGCCCGGGTCATCGGGGTCAACAGGAGGGTCTTGATCATCGTGATCACCAGGATCCAAATCGAAATGAGGAGGTGGGTCACGAGGCGATTCAGAAGCTGCTCTGCATTGGGGTTGTTTACCCGTACGGCGAGCGATGGCTTGGAGGATTGGAGAGTCAATTCGAGTAGTAGACCGGCCCCGAGCCGGAGCGACCACGGGGGGTTGTCCACGGTGAGGGGTCAGGACTTGGACAGGTTGTCCGTCACCGGTATACAAAGTGCTGTACTCAAATTGCTGATCTTCTTCCATGGCTTCAGGAAGAGTCGACATAGTAGGAACTGTGGCTGGACCGAAACCGCGATTACGGCGACGTGGTTGACCGATGGCTGAGATGGATTCGGAGAAAGGGGCGAAAGATTGGGCTGTTGTGAAGAAAGTATTTTCTTCGGAATTAGCTCTAGATTGAGCTCGAGTTTTCGGAGGCATAAAAATGATATGTCAGTACGACGTTAACGGATTGAGTTTAATTATACTGTTAAGATCATGCACACCGTGTAACCGTGCCAAAGGTCACAGAGTGGCTAAGTGCGGAAGACGAATGGGACAGTAGTGAAGTTATTAACAACACCGCTGTTACGCCGTTAGTCCCCGGAGGTCAAGAGTATAAGAGGGAGGAGCTAAGTAGCAGCCACGTCGGAGCGGCGGTAACGCCGGTGACGAGGAGCGAACCAAAGAACGTATAAGTCCTAAGGTAGAGTAGAGAGTACTTCAAGGCAGTGAGCCTGAAGACTTTAGAGGAGCACAGAGTTAAGGAGGGAATCTAAGTCGATAATTAAACTGAGGAACTACAGTAGCGTACAAGCAGTATTTATATCTACGGAGCGGCGCGGAGCGCCAGACTAACTACTAGGAGTTATACGTGTAGTCCTGCAGGGTAAAGTAAAAGACAATAAGGAGGGACTAGAATGAAAGGGTATGTGTAGCGAGAAAGAACAATAAGAGAAAGATTACAATAAAGGTGGATCTTCGGAGTACCGAGCGGCGGAATGGAGGCCCGAGGCATGGACTTGACAGTTTGAGTTCCGGGGAATTGATATTCTACTATTCACTGTTCTTTGATATTGTCATTTCTAGCAACGAAACTCTTCGACTTCAACCTCCAGTTCCCAGTGGTTTACAAAGAGCACCAGCAGTTGGAAGTAAGGGTAAACTTGTTGGATCTCAGTAAGCTGATTTGGCTCTTTACCTGATTGTACAAACTAAAGCCATCATATAATGGACAAAGTTATATCAAGGAAGGCACTTCAGTGCTGGTTTCACCTTACGTCCTTCATCGGGACCCACGTTACTTCTTTCCTCACCCTGACAAATCCTGGCCTGCACGATGGCTACCGGAGAATGCAGATAATGTCACTTTAGACACATCGGCATTTATACCCTTCTCACAGGGGCCTGCTAATTGCGTAGGGAAGCGTCTGGCAATGTTTGAACTGAGATATGTCTTGGTCCTTCTCTTTAGTCGATATGAGTTTTCTTTTCTCGCTGGATGGGATGCAGCCAATTGGGAAAGAGGTTTGAAAGACCAGTTTGTACTTGCAAAGGATGTACTCAGGGTTACATTGACCCGTAGAACAAGCCAAACTAGTAGCTAGTAACATATATTATATTGCAGTAATCCAGATTCCAGAACCTCTGTCATGAACTTGATACCCTAAGTTATCAAAATCATATATGCTGTCTAAATTGAGAATCTACTCTCAAGTTGGACAATGAATTTAGTGAGAATCACAGAATGATCATGGGTTGAAATTCACGAAATCAGGTTGGGTCTGTAACTGGTAACATTTCAGGTCATACTTCTAGGACTTGAGTACGCAACTCATTCATGCCTGTCATCATTTTCTAAACACACTGCAAGGATGAAGGAATTATAGGGCCCTGGTAATACAAATGAAAATTTAGTCCAGCTAAAATCTCATAGTTCAACTAATACACTAGAGTCTAGTGTTCAAACATGATATGGATTGCAAATAAGAGAAAACAATATTTGAGGACTCCCTCCATAACCTTTTTGGCATAAGATGTCTAGTTAAACCATAAACCCCACCGAAACACCAGTTGCAGACCCTGGATTGAATACAACTTATACCACAGCTTCTATATACGAACCAGCGTAGTACCTCACAGTGTTGAAACGCTCTGTCAGTCGGTTAATTGTACCGGATATTGGTATCCCACATAATGCGCTGGTAGCACCAACGAGGCAAATGCATGTCAACCAGATCACAAGAAAACAATAGTCAATCTGGGCAATGAAATGAGGAAGAACAGCATACACCGAGAACCACCAACCAAGCCCATTACCCTCCATCCGGAAGATTGCTGGACTGCTGTAGTGACTGGGCTAAGGGTTTTTTTGTCTTGCTGATGGTCTTCTTCAAATTCATCTTCTGCTAGAACAACCATCGCCTCTACCGCCTGCTTCTCACTTACTTACTTCCTTCTTCAAGTTTGCATCCTGGCTACCACTACCAGTGAGCTCGACCATCTCTTGAGTGTGCCTTTGTTGGCTCGTAGGATCATAGTAACTTTCGAGGTCTGCTTGCCTGTTATATCCACCACATCCACATCTATATCCAGACGTCTCCGTAATCACCCTCTGCTAACGCTCGACTCTAAGTGCTAGGAAGCACCAGAAGCTTCAAAAGTTATGAAGCATCTGTTGAACGACCTAGAGCACCACGATATCTTGGGATTTGATAACGGTCGAGACTCGGAAGGATGAGGGATAACATCGATGACAACAAGGTCGTGTTGGAGCAGGTGACGAATGTGAATATAGGTAATACGTGTGGGGGCATGAAAGAAGGAAGGGGAAGGTCTCGAGATCATAATCATCAATATCGATGTGGAGTACGTGGACGTGGACGTGTATCGAGCGCTGAGCGCTTGAACCTGCCACCCGCGGCTTCGACTGACGCAAAAAATGGACCGCGCTATCGAGGGTGTCTGGTGTTGGTTCCTCGATGTCGTTAAATGCCAGATCAAATGACGCGAGCTCGGTTGTCGGTTCGTCTTGTCGCCACCTCCGATATCGATAAATTCCTTGGCCTTGCAGAAACACTGTCTGGATGATTCATAAGGATTAAGATCATAGATATTCTACGTTACCTGTTTGCAGCCCAAGCGGTTTCTCCGTTCCCTTTTCTCCTTCCCTTTGCCCCTTCCCAAGTTCTCTTTGGGTTTCTTCCCTTGCGCGGAGCTTCTTGGTTATACCCCGCTTTTTCCCACTTGTGCTGGTCGACTGCGCTCTGTTGTCCATCGTGACGCTAGAAGTCCAAGGGTCCGAGTACTAAGTGTTTGTCAATATCCTGAGATATGAATGGGTGGTAAGAGAGTATGTATACATAGACAATTACAGCGTATTCAAAAAACCTTGTCAGTAGCATAAAAAACGAGATAAAATAAAATAGAATCGAAAAGGTACCCGACGTTTTAGCCGACCGCCTGGAGCCGCTTGGCGAGCGCGCTGTCACTCGCGCCTTTCAACAATGTAGTATGATCGTGGATCTTTTGCTTCTGAGGTAGGACTAACAGATATCGATGCTGATGCCTCTGGAGAGTCTGACCATGCCGGGAGGAGCTCCATTGACATTGTGATCTTGAGTGGACTTATTACCCTTTGTTACCTCCACCCTCTTCCACCATGGAAGATCGTTGTCGAAAGGCGTGAGTGACAGCGCACTCGCCAAGCGGCTCCAGGCGGTCGGCTAAAACGTCGGGTACCTTTTCGATTTTATTTTATTTTATCTCGTTTTTTATGCTACTGACAAGGTTTTTTGAATACGCTGTAACTAAACGAGTTGAACAATGAACGTTGAACGTGGAAGTTATTCAGACCCGTGACTTTGACACACCGAAAACAGTATGCACGAACATTTTTTACCAGCAAAAACTGCACCGGAATGTGAAACAAACTGAGGGATGAATCATAAGCTCTCGCGGTCAGTGCATCGGCAGGTTGCAGATTGTTGAGTGTAGGAGAAACACTGCCCGAATTTTGAAGCAGTTTTCGAATCGACAGGTTTGATTTATGTACATATGTAATGGAGCCGACGGAGGCTAACTAAGCGGTCTGTCTGATATGGTTGGTCTCGGAAGAGTCCAGAAATGCGCCATCTGAAAGCTAGGCTGCCGTTGTTTGCATTTCACCATGATTTCCGGTAGTTTCCATTCGGTTTCGTTGCATCGATAGAACTTAAGACTGCTGAAGGGGCGAGATGAGGAAGTCTTTGTATCTGCATACTACTATACACCACCATCCAACAGCACCACTCGTCCTCTTCCTGACCTTACCGCAGAGATAGCGATAAATAATGGTTCCTTACTCTGTTCTTCAGCAATGACCCGTCATTCATGTTGAGGGATAATGTCATAGACACCGCCAGCTTTAATTGATGGTCGAAATGGATATAATAAAGACACGGCAGGAAACGGGGAACGAAGGGAGACAAATAGTTTGAAGAACGAGAAGAGGTCGCATTGATCAGGCGGATTTCAAAAGTACGATCCGCTCCCATATCAGCATTTTTCGGTATACATCCACTCAAAATGTGCAGGAAGTGAATAAAAACTGCTTTACCATGTTATTAGTAAGTTACCACCAGGTCATCGATGATTCACTACTCACTTCAATGATGTGTCTCGTTATAGTTGACATAAAATCCGGTGAGTAGATGGGTCATATCATCTACATCTGAATGGGGACCTTCAATGACCACCACCTCTTCGTTCCTGATGTTAAAATGTGCAGTGGAATGCTGGATTAAAATCAACAATAGTAAACCCAAGTCCAACACTCGAAAAAAAAGAAAAAACATTATACCTCACTGATGTATAGATGCTGGTTATTCCAAAATTCCACGTGCATCTCGGACTGAGGGACTACGAAAGCATTGGCCTTGAGGTGCCCCGTGCCTAGAAGTGAGGAACCACTGTGAACTTGGAAATTGACCCCGTTAGGGCCTATCCGTACACGTTCAGACGGAACCCTGATGCTGGACCCAGACAACCCCAGCTGCGGCATGTTTCGAAAAGCATATTCCAGGCCCTTTTCCAAGAACATACTCACGCTCTGCCTAGCCTGAGAGTTACGATCTGGTTCAATTGTTACGTCGACGATTAGTAGAGCCCTCCTGTCCACGGTGTTGCTCTGAAGATTAAAAGCCCCAAGTGAGTGTTCACCTCTACTCGTCATTAGAAAATCCAGAATTGGACCACTTACAGAAAGAGGCATTGTCCAAGCCATTGCAAGGAAACCCATGGTCAGGCCAAGCGTGAGGTAGATGGTATTCAGATGCATGATGAGCAAAACAGAACGACAAAGAGTGGTGCAAACTGTGAATTGTGTGGGCAGGCGGGCGTGAATGCGGAGATCGAGTTCTCGAGGTTGGTATGAAGAGTAGCAGATGAGTGCGCAAAAAGTTTCCTTGGCCAGCAAGAACTTTTTGCAGAACGACTTGAAGGAGATTGTGGGGGCTATAATCTTTGCGGCCAGTGGGTCATCTTATACGTGTGTTTTCAGCCACGCTTTGTTGACCCTCAGATTGCGGTGCTAACTCTCTGTTCCGACGGACGAGAAAAAAAAAACCACGCTGGTAGAGAGTGCATTGCAATTGCAAATGTCGGATTGCACCTGATTACACTCGCATACACGGCTCCGAGCTCGACGTAACGTGTTTGGTATAGAGAAGTAGAAGTTTGCGAAGATTCGTAGTTAACAGTTCAGGGTGAGTGCCGCTAATGAGAGGAGAGATAGAGAGGGTTAATTGAGCCACCGCAGGCCGCCATTGCGGAGCCAAGAGCGGCTGAGTCGAGGAGGGATATCAAGAGAAGTTGTTCAAGGCTCGACAGCGCTTTTTGACGGGGACAGGTTCTGATTGAAAAGATAACGAGTGACAACGAGAGAAAAGACGTATATCAGCAACCAATATCAAATGCTTAACCGTAGCAGCTCGCCACAGCTCGCTTCCTGGAATTCTCCTTACTCAAAACACTCTCTGCCACCCAATCCGCAATTCTATTGCTCGTCTAAATCACATACACAACATTATCCGTTCCACCTCCAGATCCACCATCTTTGTCCTTGGCGCCGCCACCTTCTCTAGCACGCTGCAGACACTCCATGAGCGTATCTTTCGAAATAACATGGATTGCAGCAACATTAGTTGTCGAACAACTTCGAGTGGTTCGATATCAGTAAGTTTCAGCCTTGTGGCTGAAGAAAGCACGGAGACGCGATTGAGTTTCCCAAAGAAAAGAGAAAAGAAGAGAAAAAGACGGACCTGCAGAAGAAGAGCCCATATTTGCCATGCTCGATAAGTTTGAGGAAATTGAGGAAAAACCTTGGTAAGATAGGTGCAGGACAGGAGACGTTTGGGCAGTTTTGAAAAAGATTCGCTTGGTTTCACCAGATTTTTGCTGTGCGAGATATGTCAAAAACTAAAAGTGAGCAATACAGACGGGGAGCACAAAAAGCCGGGTTACCCACCACCCCCTCAATCAACGCCAAACAACGACCGCGATGCGATAACTTGAGCTACCCCCTCCGACAACACGAATTCTTTCATTCAAGCGAGGACGTACAAATCCTTCTTTTTCGTGGATGTCTTCGTCGGTGAGCATTGGTTTGAATGTATTGATGACGCTGTTGTAAACAAAACCATTAGTTTTTCGCAACAAGAAAGAGTTTTCACGCACCGAAACTGAACAATATTCCTCTTCCTGCTCGTCCATTGCCTCAACTGCAATGTGGCGGGACCAGGGGGAGGCTGTATCCTAAATCTTTCGGCAAGGAGGTCAAACAGATCATTAAGGGACGTGAAGGATTTGAACGTCATGAGGATTGCTTTGGAGTGATTCAGAGAACTCTGACACCTCCGAACCTTCTCCTTCGCTTTCGCGTTCCGAGAACTCTGAGAAATCTGAGGGGTCTACAACAACAATGGTGAATCAGTTTGAGCCAAACCCCATTTTTTGAAAGGAAGGACTGACCGGCATCCCCAACCCTGAATTTGTCGGTTCGAATGCGAGGGAAAGCAGGGTCGGATTTAGGTTCAGTTTAAGGACCATCGGGGCGAGGTCGATGTTGGAAGTGAGATTCAAGTTGATCTGTCGTTGCTAGATTGATAGCAGTAAAGATAAGTTGAGGGTCCAAAGAAGACCAAAACACACTTACGTATAATTCGTCCTCATTTGACCTATCCAACTTATCCAACACCTTCTGCACCTCCACTCCAAACGCACCGATCGCTCGTCTAAGCTCCGTTACGTCTCCCCGGATGCGCTCAATTGTGCTTTCCGGACTGGCGTTTGCGGAATCGTACCTAAGTAGAAATAAAAGAAAGAACGAAGGAAAGGACAAGTGAAAAAGATAGAGAACGAAAAAAAGAAACCCAAGGCGAAACAAACAACCAACAAGCGCACATACCTTATCGCTCGCGCAGACAACACCAACCTCGAAAGGGTCGCTGTTAACTTGCGCTGGGAGGGTTTTAATGGGTTGGATTGAGAACGGGAGTCAGTGCGAGTGTGGATACGTAAGGGGGAGGACTCGGAAGGGGAGGCGGCGGAAACAGAGGCAACGGTAGGGGTTATTCCAACCATGATTTTCGGAACCAGCGCTTCCAAACCACCTCCTCCCCCAGCTGCAATAACCCCATTTTCTCTTGACCCACCTGCACTTCCACCCGTTGTGCTCGGCCCGGCGCCACAGACATACAGCAGCCCCCTCACACTTGCAACCACATCCTCAATAAGCGTATCCAGATCCGCCATCGCAGATGTATTTTCTTCTCTTCCGCCTCCCATTGAACCTGTGCTCATTTCTTGGTTCGGACTCGTTTCACCCAAAATTACCAGCCCACCTGATTTCAATCTGACAATTACGCGCTCGACAGCGTCCCTCGCGCGATGCACCATGTCCAGCGGGTCTTCTGGCGGAGGTGGGTATAACGCCGATTGGAGCTGAGCAGCGAGGAGGAGGGCTTGTTGGGAGTCGGAGGACGCTGAAGTTGGTTCACGTAATGGAAACGAAGAATCCGGTGTTAGTTGTTTGTGAGAAGGATCGGGTCCTTGAGAGAAATTATGGGAATGGGTTGAAGAGAGTGGGAGAGTATGAGCATTGGAATTGGCTAGTGTACCCGTGAATGTACCTCCAGAAGACGTCGTTAAATGGGAATGTCCAGATCCAGAAGCTATAGCTGTCTCTGTAGTTCCTGTGGTCCCAATAGTGTTGATAGACCCGAAATGTACATGGCCTCTTCCTTTCGCATCATCCACCTCGTCGGCAAGGGATACATCCACATCGCTCGACTTACTGTACACATTATGCCCACCACCGGTCAGGCTATTCACACTATCCGACCTCGCTCTCCCGTGTAAAGGTAACGGGACAGCCGTCGTCGGCGTCTCCGGTAATCCTGAACCGCAGGAGGTCAAAGACTCCTCGAATTTACTATGTACAATTTTATCATTCAGGGGGGCAACATCTACATTGAAGATCATTCTATAAGAGAGCGCCATAATATTGTGGCAATATGGTGGGTATTCTACGTGATTTCAATGATTACAGCTAGTGACAATGCCTACTAGTAGCCTCCGTGATTTAGTGATGATGCGGTCGAGTCCGAGAAAACGAGGTTCACGGGGAGAGGTCGGAATTGTCGCATGGTGGCAATGAAGGTTGAGCGTAGAGAGACGATACTCGGCAGTGAAGGGCATCGGAAGAGGATGTGGTGCTGCGGGGTCTCCAGCTGATGACGAGAAGGAAAACGCCAAAATCGGGGCCTAAAGTACGCTAATTCGGATGGGGGCTGGTAGGAGCTATCGGGGTCCTGCAAGACACCTTCGCAGTCTTAAGGCGAAGAACTTCGATGGGCTTGGATTCTTTGATATCCCGCCCATAGTGAAATGTATAGTAGTCACTAAGAGTTAAAAGACTACATTCGGAGGGAAAGGGTTTGACAGAGACAAGACAGAAAGTTCTGCTATTTTGTGAAGCATCTGTCTTTCTAGTTGAATAGGGAGGGAGCCCTAGTGCTGACAGAATGTCTATTGCGGCACTGTCACCCGATTTCCTCTCAATCGTTGTTGGAGTGAAGGTTCCCGGGATGAGTTTCCCCACTTCTGGCCCATCGCAGTCTCCGGAATGAATTCTGATATCGAAGTCAAGGTCTCGTCGAATCAACGCAGGGTGAGCTGTGACTGGAATGAAGGTATTGGAGAAGGCGGAGAGGGCAGAAAAACCCATAAGGAAAAGAGATAAGCTTTTCATGTTTGTAAATCGGTTACAGGGATTTCACTAGTACAAGATATGGCAGGATTAGTATTACGGTGTGTCCGAAAAACACAAGATTTTTAGCAAACGTACAAAGATTTGTCGGAAGACAGTGTCCAAGGGTTTGCGAGACAGTCAAGAAGAAAATGTCCCAGGCAGGTGGTGAAGTTAGCGGAACTGAAGGTCAAGAACGACAACTTAGTATATAAGTTGTGTAGATTGTGGAAAACGTACCAAAAATTTTCGAAGAAAAAAACCTGTAGGAGTTGGCCAGCAATCCTAGTGGTAGGCAGATAGAAGTTTTGTACTAGTACCAGGTTAATCAGTCAATAAAGAGCGGATTGAAAGTGCATACCTAACCAGCGCAGAGGATGCAGTAACTATGAAAGGTGGGTATGAAAGATAACGGGTTGGACAAAAAGTGACATCTTGAGGCTTTTTATGGGTTTATGAGGTTATTATTTGCCTGGCTTGATGTAGATCCGATGGCGATGAATAAACTTGAAAGAGAGGGCTGGAGGGGTAGAGAGGGGTAGTCATCGAAAGTTCATTATCATCTATACCTACTACAGAAAGGGCTCCTGACGATAACTGCTGATAACTGAGGCAATAAAGATTGCTGCTGTCCCCTGGGAAGTATAGTGACTAGTGAGCGCTAGTGAGCGAGGTCTAATGAAGTTTGCGGAAAAGCCTCAGTAAGTATGTACGTCACCAGGCCTACATAGACTTGCCGAAAAAAACCTGTAGATATTTCTTGCTGATAAGCGCCCACCTGAACCATCACCTTCTCATCTGTGTATCTCTCCTATGCAGCCTATGTAACTCATCCTTCGCGAACGGCCGAAAGTGTCATCAAGCGTGAAACGCCACCCTCGTGACAGCAGCTCCGATAACGATGACTCAACCTCAACGTACCCACCGTCGAGTACATCTGTGCTTCGATATATCTGGATTAGCCATGCTGTTGCCATTCTCATTGCCGTCGAACCAAACTGCGACGATAAGTTTATTGGGTTATGTTGGTAGGAATGTGCAGATGATAAATTGAGTTGTATCCCACTGTTCCTCCTGGTGACCTTTTGATTCCAGAAGACTGTTACGAGCTCACCCTGCGCGGACGGGATTTAGTGCTCCGGCGGAGGGCCACATCGCACTCTACCTTCTACTCACAGCCTCCATTCCAACCGGATTCCAACTTCTTCGTCCCTTTCTGACTTCCCACACCTTTTTTTCAGAGACACGCTGGAAGAAGGCATAAATACCGTCTCATACCTCCTCTTTGTCTTCTCAAACTCCTTTACTCTGAATATACACCTGGCGCTGGTTCGGTATGACGTTCCACTACCTATGTATGCTCCTTTTGACTTGCTCATAAAATATTTCCATAGCTTTTTGTGTTATCCCTGGTGGCAGTGGTAGGAATTCCTGGTCGATTTTTGTTGGTCAAAATATCACTAGTACGTCTTCGACCTGCTTACACTTGATCTTTCTCTCACCAATTGCCGAAATCACAGTTTAACGAACGAGACACTCAACTTCATTGCTTGCTCACGAAAGCCTTTAAACGATTCCAAAAATGTTATCCCGAATTACGACCTCGCGCTTGTTCGCTTACTCTACATGTGGACAATTTTGCTAACAAGTTGTGCATCACCCTTGCGCCGGTTTGAAAGTATCAGAGCTTCCCAGTATCATAGACGCGCTCATGATACGAGTGAGTTATTTGTCCTCCCAAAGTCTCCCGAAAGGCTAAACATATACTTTTATGGAGTTGTAGTCGACCTGACGATCGCTATTTTCGACCGGGGTACAGACGTGGAACACTGGGGTCTCGCTCTTGGCGACAAATTTCTGCACGGCAAGAATGAATTTGTCAACAAAAAGCTCAAAGAAACTCTGACTCCCAATGTTCAAGATTGGAATCTCTACAGCTCCTCCCCCCGTGTTACAAGGATACCTCTTGGTCAGGCGAGGTTCAATCACCAATCCGACAAACTTAATGCCGTCAATGATGCACTCGCTCTGCAGATGCCCGCTCCGTACCTGGCGAAAGGAGGAGGTTGTATGGATTTCATCACTCTCGTGCTGGATCAGTTGAAGAGGAAAGATCACTGTGGAGAGGATGTGGTGCAAAGATATCGTGAAGAGTATGTTGCAAATTATCACGAAGTATCCAAGTTAGTCTGGGATGTAGATCTCCAACCTTAGGATGTTATTCAAGTTGAAGAAAAACTATCCATTCAGATATATATACTTCCTTGGCTCGTCCATTATGTTATCTTCCAGGTCATAAGGTTGGAGAATATTTCGATCGAGATAAATGTGGGTCAGCTAAGATATAGTATCGGAGTTTTGAAAGTCTAATGGGTTACTGAAATTTCGACAACTGCGACGACAACCGTGACCCAATGTCGTTTGTTGTTAATGTGGGCTGGCAAGTCGGCCGCAGAGTTCCCGAGATCAGAGAGGCAATGGAGGCTCGAGTTGGGGTGCAAACATAGATCTGCTGTCACTTTGAATTTACATTCTCTGCAGCTCACTTAAAATCGAGAATGTTGTCAGAATATTCCATTCATCATTACACGGTTTATCAACCATGGACAGAAAAAATCTGCGAGCAAGATACACTTACTATGTAGTGCATACAAAGAAACAGAGTCTGGGACCCGTATATGTAAGCTCCACAGTGACGATTATACAGCCATGCGGCGCATAAATGATCAGTCCAAAGAAGTACGAAAGAAATAAGCTGTGACTCGCTTTTTTCTGCTAGACGTTATTGCTGTTGCTATAAACCTCCTCAATGGACGAGCGCACTATTCCATGTTCTGGTGAGGCAAAAGGCCTAGGAGAAGTTGGAAATACGTTTTGGAACACTCTCACAGTATTCAGTAGCCATAGAAATACACTGTTATACAGTTGAAAATGAACGAAAATTTCGTGTTCGGAATTCCGGA
Organism: Lentinula lateritia; assembly: GCA_028011325.1. Taxonomy (NCBI): domain Eukaryota; kingdom Fungi; phylum Basidiomycota; class Agaricomycetes; order Agaricales; family Omphalotaceae; genus Lentinula; species Lentinula lateritia. Next base: position 196,861 of record JANVFT010000068.1, read on the forward strand.
ATGAAGGCATGCGGCGCTGAGAGTAGAATCTCCGCAAAGATATCAATCAATAAACGTGGTCGACGATGCAAGCGAAAGACAAGACAAGAAGACTGAGAAATGCATATGTAGCATGTACGGTCGCATGTATGTAGTACATTGTGCAGCGTGCGGATCTGCCCGCTTGCAGGTCTGACGACGAATGAAGATGCCCATATTCACAGAAACGAGAGCAATCCAGTGAAACTCGAGAAGACGTCGTTGAGACGAGAGAAAAGGTTAGGTAAAATACATATTGTTATATGTGAGAAACGTTGGAGGTAGAGGGGAGATTAAGGACCTGATTTCGTCGTAAGATATGGAATTTTTGAGGATAAAGGTGGCGAATAGAGAACAGCAACAACACAACAGTCGAGTTCAGATATCATCGATCGAGCCAGCCCAGCCTAGAGCAGGTTCACTCGGTGGTGTTCATTGCTTGCTGATCCTCCTCAGTTGTTGTCGTGTCCAGGCTGGGTGCGGCCTCTTCAGGCGTCTCTTCGGAGGTTTCCTTGTTTATTGGGCTCGTAGGATTGGTAGGAGAGGTCGAAAGAGATTGCATACTGCCGTTAGTCGGCGGCGAGGAGGCATGCGGAATGCTGTACTCAATATGATTAGCGATAAAAGCAAAGCACGGCTATAACAGACACACTTTTCTGGATTCGGAATCGTTGTCCCAACCGATTCCTGCGATGTCACGCCAGCCTTGGAAAGAGCATAGTCTCCAGAGTCGAAGTATTTTCGGTCCTAGAAAATCGAATTGATCCTGTCCAGCTCGTGAACAGGTTATCGAGGAGGCAGACCTTTTGCATCTTCATGAGCGTATTCTTATGGGTAGGAAGCTTCCCATATTTTGCGAAAAGCAACTGCTCTTGCTCGCTCAGTTTCTATGCAGGGAATCAGTAGGCAGGAAGGAATACAAAAAGGTAGGACGATTTACACTGATGTCGACCTTGTTTCGCTTAGCAGGGAGCATCTTGTGAGGGAAAGAATCCGCAGTGGCGGAAAGAAACGAGAATTCGGCGAGAATATGAAGGTTAGATTTATTCGTTGGTGAAGGTCAGGGGGCACCACAGGATAAAAGCGCTGAGATCGCAATACCCGTTGGGGGTTGTTTGGCAACAGCTTTAGTCGCCGTATTGCCGTGTTGCCGATCAGCGCCGTGCGCTTGATCACAGTTATCGCATTGTGCTTTAGTGTGTAGAGCTGTTGAAAATATATCTCTCCTCTCAAAATTAGGTTTTCTCAATCATATACTCATTGTCTACCATGCAGAATGCCACAGTGCAACCTCATGCATTGGCAACACCCGGGCCATCCACCCTCCAGTTCCATCTTCCCACTTTTTATCATTGCAACATATATGTCAGGAGGAACAGAGTGCACTGGGGATTGATGAAGAGTTAACTATTGGGTACAGAGATAGGTATGGCATTCCAATGTCAAATGACCTTCAAGAAGAGATTTCGACACGGAAACGGGCTCTTTTAGTCGCAGAAAGTAGTGGATGGCATGTATCAAAATGTAGATAGCAGGATAGATGACTACGCGAGACACGGCGCTGATCGGCAACACGGCATTATGGCGACTAAAGCTGTTGCCAAACAACCCCCAACGGGTATTGCGATCTCAGCGCTTTTATCCTGTGGTGCCCCCTGGTGAAGGTCTTTGGTAAAGTGTGAGTCGTAGTCGGAGTCTGAACTGATCCGCCTTATATTTTTGGTAACTGTAGCTCCGGTGTACCGTATCTTGGCCGACAACGGCTCTGTCTTTGATCTCAAACTCTGACCATATATTGCATACTAAGGCGCCAGTAACAAATATGAAGTGAATAATTTTCTTTTCATGTTTCTGCTCACTCTAACCTTCGCTCACCGTGCCGCTTGACAGCTTTTCTCGACAAAGTTGTCCAACTTGTCGCTCCGAAGCTCTCCGAAGTGTTCACTTTTCCTCTAGAGCTCGACCCGGCATACGAAAAGCTATATGAAGATTTGGTCCAAGGAAGCAGATCTAATACCATCCCGGAGACATTTGCTGAACAGCTGATACTCGAACATAGAGTTGAACAAATGAGCTCTGAAATTCGAAAATACGACGACGCGATTGCTCGGTTACAAAAGCGGCGCGCCCAGCTAGCTAGCAAAAGCCATGACATGCCAGAAATCTCTCCTTTCTCCCATCCGAAAACTGCCTTCAGATGTGCTGATAAATATTTTCCGCTCGGTATCCGAAGATTCTATCCTTTTCACCGAATCCCCAAACGAGAAAGCCTCGCGTACCTTCATTGGTGCAATTTTCTCATTGACATGGGTTTGTTCTGTCTGGCGAAATCTTGCACTGTCACAACCTACCTTTTGGTCCTCCTTCAAGCTTCGACTGCAAGGCGTCGGCGAGAACTCTCGAAGCGTGATTTTCAGGGAACTCGTTTTGTCGCGCATAGGTCCAACAACACCTATACAGATCGTTATTGGCTTGAATGACCCCCCTCGTCGGGTCCCAGCGACATGGAATATTTTGTCACAATTTGCCGGTAGATTGAAGCACTTGAAGGTCATGGTTCTATACCCAGAACATTTCGACAGCCTGTTGGAGATGATCACAGATGGTTTTAATGCAGGTCCTTGCTTTCACTGTCTCGAGCATCTGGAGTTTTGGTTCCTGTATAGTTCTAATCGCAAAACGCGATCGAACGAGACATTTCAGTCATTCAAACATCCATCTCTCAGGAACTGTCCGCGGCTGTACCACCTGAAGGTCCCATTTCTTAACCTAGCCGATTCCCTAGACTTGAGCAATTTGACGTGTTTGCAGATCACATTCGATTTCGGGGGCTCTTTGTCCACCTTGCTCCAAAAATGCGCCACACTGGAAATTCTACAACTGGGATGGTTCAATGCACCGGACAACTTATCGTCACGCTTTCCACCTCTTTGTCACACCTACCTTTCGACCTTGGAGATTACTAATATCGGCAGACAACGGGATAACTCCTCCGCATTCGAGATGGTTTCCATACCGAACCTCGCCGTATTAGCAGTCAAGTGTCCCATTTCTTGTGGACCTGGAAACCCTTTTAACGAGCTGAGAACCATGTTGGTCCAATCGAGATGTACTCTACGTGAGGTCTTGTTTGAGGGAATCCCTTCCTATGTAGCAAATGTGTTCCTTAATATTGTACGCATCAGTGAGGATGCAAATATCACTGAGAACAGTGGAAGGATTGAATGACGTTACAATAATAAATGTACTACAGTAGTGCATACGGAAATGCTTCTTCCCAGGTTCTTCCTTGTAAATACATATGTCTAATCAATCAAGCTTACCAGAGCTTATCGTACTGACCAGGATTATCTGAGGATTGATATTTAGTTTGTTCTATCATGTGATGGTAGACTCACTTTCCCCGTCGCCAACACAATTTGAATCAGCGACGCGACTATTGCCAATACCTTCATGGGCTCCTCGAAGCATAAACACCATGACAAGGAAAAGTCGATGAAAAAGCGACATCACCATAATGAAGAACAATCGGAAAAACACCATAAACGGAAGCGTACAGAGGTTCGAGTTGACGATGAAGACATGTGGGTAGAGAAAAACATTGACACCGACACCAAGGTTTCTTCGGATGCTGTTATGGCACCACCCGATGTTCCTTCGACTTCCAGCTTAAAACGGGAAGAATGGATGTTGGGACCTTCTTCGTCCGCTGCAGAATCTTCTGATTTCTTCTCGAGCCTCGGCATGGAAACACAACGCAAAGCAAAGGACAAGCAAAAGGAGAAGGCCCAGGAAATGGATAGAGCCATGGAAATCGAAAAGTCGCTGGAGATACAGGATGAACAAAATATAGACCCTTCAACAACCTCTGACTCCCCTCCGAAACGCCCGTTCACCCCAGGAGGTCCCGGCTCACACTGGCGAATGACTCGCTTGAAACGAGTCTACGAAACTGCCGAGGAAGAAGGCCGAGATGTACTCGAAGTTGCACTGGAACGGTTCGATTCGGCGGAGGCCTGGGAATTGGCGCAGGAGGAACGCCGGGTTTTGGATGAAAGAGACGGACGGAGGGGACGCCCACAGGATAGATTTGAAAGCGGCGATAGAGGAGGAGGCGAAAAAGGTTTCATGTTTTCTGGCTCATCGAGTCGGAGTTCATCCTTTCGCCGGCCTGGCGGGAGCGGTCCATCCACACCTTCCGCAGGTGGACCACCGGTAAATCGTCGGCTCGATTCGCTACGTCTACCCTCCCAAGCCAGTTCGCCGTTACAACAAAGTCATACACCTATACCTTCCGTTTTAACACCTCCGCCTTCACAATTATCAAGTAGAAGGGCCCTCTCACCTTCCTCACTCAACAAATTACAAGCCAAGGTCCTCCGTGCTAAACTGGTTGGTGCACCAAACGCGGAAAACTTAGAGCGTGAATATGAGGACGCTCAGAGGGTAGCGAATGGGTTTGATGATTCCAGTCCTCGTACTTCTGGCAAGCAGAACGTCAAGGTGGAGGTGCTGCCAACTTTGGACGGCAGAGGCCGTCTGTATGACATTGGGTCTGGTTCAAATGGCAAGGATGAGGAGGGGGACCCTGCTAGAGCAGGCAATCGGAGAAAGAAGGAAAAGGTTAGTGATAATTGCCTTATTTTCTTCCTCGTTCTCAATGCTGATTTCAGTTCATTAATGATAGCATTTCGACACGCACGACCCGCGTACAGGGGAAATTGTCCGATACAACGCTGATGACGATAGTACCACTCTCACAGAGATGCTCCGACAAGAGAGGTTTGGTGGTGGGATGGCTGATCAGAAGGATCAGGATATGGTGTTGGCGAGAGCGATTGTTGGAGATGGAAAATTCGAGGTGAATAAAGTTACTTTCCACTATTCATTGACTTTTACTCATATCCATCGCTTTTAGAACGACCTCGACTACATCGACGATAACGCTGCGAAATTGGGCCGGCAAAAAATGCGTTCGGATGCTATGAAGAGGCAGTTTGCTATTCATGGTACGTGTCAAAGCTGTTCGCTGCTCTTCCTGTGTCTTTCTCTTTGCACTACAAGTCCATCATCTCTGTGTAAACATCATCTGACCTATTCGTTATCACCAAATGCATGATTTCCGATGCATGACCATCTACTGACGCGTTTCCTTTCAGACTACAAACGCACTCAAAAAGCACTCGCCGACTGCGATTTCTGCTTCTCTGGATCGGGCTCGGGTAAATCTTTCTCTATCTCCTTCTATCCTCTTCCCGGTCCTATCCCTTTCTCGCTACCTTCTACTAAAAACTCCTTGATGTCCTCGTTTTTGCTTCGCCTCTTTTCATTTAACTATTTCATCTCACTACCTCCATCCTAACTTTATCTCCCTTCTCACAGGCCCCGACGCAGACGAGCTCCCTCCCCGGGCACCTATGATCGCGCTCGGAACTCGCGTGTATCTCTCTTGCACGATCCATGAAGAGCTCGTTCCCGGACACTGTCTTATTGTCCCAATCCAGCATTGCTTGACTATGCTGGAAGGAGATGATGACGTTTGGGATGAAGTCAAAGTAGGTTTCTCGTCCCTTCACAAACTTTCCCTGTTTCTTGAAGCGCAATTCTTCGATGCTTTACCGTTAGAACTTTATGAAGACCCTTATGCGGATGTTCTCCGAGCAAGAACCTCAGAAGGGCGTGTTGTTTTACGAAACTGTCACTCCTAGGTCGATGAAAGGACAAAGACACTCGTATATTGAGTGTGTACCAGTGGAATGGGAAGTATGGGAGGTACTAGGTGGTTATTTCAAGGTAATCTTGTTTCAACAGAGGGTGGTCATGATGATGACTAATGCTCGTTGACCTTACCACCTGTCTGTCTCTCCCAGGAATCGATACTTTCATCTGGTTCTGAATGGTCCACCCACCGCAAACTAATCGATTTTGCCGCCCGGCCAGGCGGTTTCAGGCGGTCAATGGTCCCGAATCTGCCTTACTTTATGGTTCAGTTTGACTACAAGGGCGAGAAGGGCTATGGACATGTCATTGAAAGTGACGGTGGAGGTGCGGGGAGGAACGGGGGAAAGAGTAAAGTCGGGCATGGGCTGGGAGATGACGAGGAGATGGACGATGTGCTTGGGATGGAAGGAACAGGGGAGAAAGGTGGTGGAGAATTTCCGAGGTGGGTCTTTGGTTTCTAATTCGAATTATGGTTTATAGTTGTTAATTATTCTCATCTGAATCTCCTGTTGCAGGTATTTCGCCGCAGAAATCATTGCCAACGTACTTGGCCTTGAAGCTAGGAAGTGGAGGCGGCCAAGGAAGGTGTTGGGTGGAGTGAGGGATAAGGAGAGGATAAAGAAATTCAGGGTTATGTATGATAGATATGATTGGACGGGAATGATTGGGAAAGAGTAAGTAGCTGCGATTCGGGTGAAGAGGGCGATCTTGAGAAGTCCAATTGATGTGAAACCCGATGGAATTAATGGTGACTGTAATTACCACTATGGGGATGAGCCAATGTCTTCGCGGTGAAAATAAAGAGAAAATGCAAGGATTTTTACCAAAATTCGTCAAAAATCCTGAGCACGAATTTTTAAACTTTTCGTGTGGCGATTATTGTGAAGCTATCGTGAATTTGGCGGGGGGCCGTGCTTATTTTGAATTATCTTTTCATAATTTTACCATAACATCAGCTCAATTCCTTCAAAACATCTGCTGCCATATTTTTGTACATAACCTCGAGATAAAACCCACATTTTCGCCTCAAGGAAATCGGCTCATCCCCGCAGTGTAAGAATTTGTTGGACTATCTGGAGCACATAACGATCGATCGCTGCGCGACACGTGATGTGACATCCTCGCGTCTTCACAGACTATCATCATGTCCTCCGATACACTGATTCTTCCAACGCCGGAAATCTTTTCCGCCTTCCCGTACACACCGCCATATAATATCCAAGCCCAACTAATGCGACACTTATACGAGGCAATAGAAAACAGAAAAGTCACTGTTATCGAATCTCCTACAGGAACTGGGAAAACATCTAGTCTTCTTTGTGCAAGCCTCACCTGGTTACATGATGAAAAAAATCGCGCGAGGAAGGGAAAATTGAACAACGCGGCTACTGGTGATGATTGGGTTTCCACACAAACCCGTGACCGTCTCCGCCGCCAGCTTGAGGCGGAGGAGTTGGAGTATGAGCAAAGGTTGGCGGATGCTAGGCAGAAAGAAGCCCAACTGAAAAGTAGAGCACGGGTATGGAAGAAACCAAAACCTGATGATAAGCCCCAACAGCCGTTCATTGATGGAGATGCCTCCTTTCTCCCAGAAGACGGCGGCACACCAGGAGACGATGATATGAACCTATCGCCCGCGGTGAAAGCGTTAATGGCCCGGTGCGCTTCATCACGTCTATTCTAAACTGTGATCTTAATTTCCACAGTATGGATTCCCATACTAACAACGAAGAACCGGAAATGGCGTGCACCAAAATCTACTACGCCTCTCGCACCCATTCACAGCTTACACAAGTCCTGCCTGAGCTGAGAAAGCTGAAAATACCTGGATGCAGTATGGTCAACATCAACGCAGTGTCTAATTTGGATCACGACGTGCCCTACTCTCTCGGTAAACGCAAAGAGCAAGACAATTTATCGTCAATTTGCTCCGATGATCACAAATACTATCAATCGCGCGCGCTCTCTCTTGGGTCGCGAAAACACCTGTGCATAAATGCTGAACTGCGTGCCCGAGTAAAAGACATCGATGAAGGATGCAGGGAGCTTCTGGCTGGTGGGTCTGTATCCAGTCTCAATCACGACCTATAGTCATACTGTCTTCTCTTTCGTTTTAGAAAAGAAAGAAAACCGCTGTCCTTATCTCCCTCCGGTCGGTGAGGAAGTGAGAATGAATGAGTTTAGGGATCAAATTTTGGTGAGTGAGTCGCGAATTTGGAATCTAGTTATATCCCTCATATTGGCATATCAATAGGCTAATCCCAAAGACATCGAAGATCTTGCTCTCTCAGGTCGAGTATCTGGTATCTGCCCGTATTTCGCATCTAGAAAGGCTATTCCGCAAGCAGAGGTCAGAATCACTTCGTAAAACCCGTGTAAACTTGATTAAAATTTGCGGTCTTAGCTCATTACTCTCCCTTACAATCTTCTACTTCAAAAATCTGCACGAGAGGCACTGGGAATCAACTTGAAGGATCAGATTGTCGTTGTAGACGAAGGACATAGTAAGTTGCTCGTGTTTTAGGTGTTTCTTGAACTCTCTTCCCTTCATCTTTCGAACACTCTTACTCATATATTCGTCTGCCGTTTGATGTCGTGCTTGATCAATTAGACCTAATACCCACCCTCCTCTCTCTCTCTACGGTTCATCTATCCCTTCCGCTCGTACAGACCGCGCTATACCAAGTCACTACTTATGTCACCAAGTTCCGAAATAAACTCAACCCAGCAAACCTCGTTCAATTGAAACGCTTGCTGGTGTTCTTGGACGCACTCGCTAAATATTCAGGGGAATGGAGGGACATGAGAGTCGAGCCAGGAGCGAACGATACTCAATGCGCTCAATCGAAAGTTTCGCCGACGACAAAAACGGAGCAGAAATCACAACAACTTGAGGTTCAAGAGGTCTTAACTCCCGCTGAGCTTATCGAGCGCATGGGAAGGAAGGTCTTGGGGCTGAACATGTTGGAAATTGTCAATTATCTGAAGAAGAGCAAGGTAGGTTTTCGCGCCCATTGAAGTTCAATGTTCCTTATACTCTGTAGATAGCTAGGAAAATATCCGGATACGCTGAGAAGTTGATCGAGCAAGCGGAAAAAGATTTAGGCCCAAAGAAACAGGTCCCGGCAAGCAGAAAAGGTGTCGTCCCGCCTCTGCATGTTATCGAGGACTTGATGACTGCCCTTGCTGGGGCTACGGATGGTGTGTAGCATATACGCACAATCCAGACATTCAATACTAATGCGTATATTATTCGTCCTTGGCAGACGGGCGCATATCCCTCACCCTCATCAATACCTCTGGCCCCTCCATAGCTTCGAAGTCGAGGCCAAAACAACCCTCTACCGTGGACATCAGGTACCACCTGCTCAACCCTGCCCCACATTTCCGTGATGTTGTGGACGAGGCAAGGGCTGTGATTATCGCGGGAGGTACGATGAGTCCGGTTCGTTGGCGGTCATTCCTTAAAATTTAGGATTCACTCATTTTGTTCTCTATATGAAGATCTCCGATGTGCAAAATCAACTGTTCTCCCATCTTCCCCCGCAACGCATAACAAGCTTCTCCTGCGGACACATAATTCCCCCAGAAAATGTGTTGACGGTCGCAGTGACTAAAGGTCGGTTTTTGTTCGAGGTCATCCGGACTCTACCATAACATTCCACTCCAGGCCCTTCAGGACGTGAACTCGATTTCCGGGCGGGAAATCAAGGAGATTCATCAACTCTTTCCGACCTCGGCCAAATCATCCTCAACTTCACAAGAATCATACCAGGAGGAATGATTGTGTTTTTTCCGTCATACAAATTCCTAGAAAATGCGAAATCCGCGTGGGCTTTGGCCACGGACGGAGGGTATCTGGAGAAATTCGATGCGAAAAAGAAAGTGGGTAGGATGCAATGCTTCGATGTGATGAGGTGTTCATTTGCTGTTAGGTTTTCTTTGAACCAGAAGATCAAGCGGGAGTAGAAAGTGTTCTACAGCAATACGCTACAGCGGTAGCTGGTTCATCAGTGAGCTTTCTTCCTGGACATGTGTCCTGCCGTTTATCGAACCTCTGCAAAAACTCTCAGACAACGTCTCAAACAGGCGCTCTCCTCCTCGCCGTCATAGGCGCAAAGCTTTCCGAAGGCTTGAATTTTGCGGATGATCTCGCCAGGGCCGTTGTCGTTGTTGGTCTTCCTTTTGCGAACCTAGCGTCAGCAGAACTGAGAGAGCGGATGAGGTATGTCAAGAGGGAAGAGGAGAAACTTCTAAGAGAGAGAAGAAAAGAAACCGTGGAGGGTGCGCAACCACCCACCGCTCTGAGAGGCAAAGATGCTGCCGCGGAGCTGTACGAGAACATGTGTATGAATGCTGTCAATCAGAGTATAGGTGCGTTTCAGTCCGCATCGGATCTCATGTATGAGTTATTCTCACTGTCGTCTTCATTCAGGTCGCGCAATCCGTCACCGAGGTGACTGGGCGGCACTTCTCCTTCTTGATCAGAGATATTCAAATCTTTCCATCCGGGGGAAACTGCCCAAATGGCTCGGAGGAGACAATCTAGTTGTTCCAGGACAGTTTGGAGGTGTTATGAAGCAGATGGGCGCTTTTTTTCACGCCAAAGGCAGAACAGGATAAATGTATAGTAGTACGATGTAGACGGAAGGTTATTGGGAAAGCAGTCGTATGAGCGGCAATATAACCGCCCATATCTGGTGTTAGGTTAGGACTCAAGTTGCGGCTGTACCCGGGCTGTACTGCCTGTACAGCACAAGGACAATTGGCAAGCGCACGCTATTGATTCCAATATTTGTGGACCATTTGCCACTGCTTAGGGATATTGTGTTCATTATCTTGAATCATTGCGACCTTCAAGTTATTCGTCATCTATCAGATCCTACTCTATGACCCACTGTTGGCTTGCTGTGCAATTGGGATCCAGTGCCGAGATACAAGAAAAGGGGGTGGACCTACAGACATAGCAGTCCATAGCACAACAGTGTGCCATTGGAGAGACACCTTTTTGCACTCCTTGTATGAACGATATGCCATTCGAGCTAAAGAAGGAACAAGCCCAATATTCAAGCCCGATCCAGGCTTACAAATACAGCACTTCTTGAGTCACTGTTAAAGGCGTTGAGGCGTTGACTCCCTTGGAGTCTTATAGCGGCTAAAACTCGCGGTCAAATTCGCTGTGCCACCTTTTATCTTTCGAATAAAGGTGGTTGCAGGTTCAATGCACTCATTCAAATTCGAGTCCTCATCTACCAATTCCTCTATCCAAGTGATACTATGACGTTCTTCGCTAGCGCCACCAACTTCAGTATCAACAATGGTCCAGGTGGGAATGGTCCGATATTTCAACACTTTCGTGGTGATTGTCACTATATCTACCATTCTTCGTCTGTGAGGCAGAGCAGAACAACTGTTTCGAGTAGGTTAGTGACCAGTATAGTCGTTGGGTTGTCCTTTGAAATCATTCTGATTCCTAGTGTTAGACTACAGGACTCATCAAGACGTCACAATGAACCCTTAGGAAATCTTCCTCCAACCATAAGTAATAGTCGAAGTGAAAGACTGGGAATAAATAGGGAATCCAATGTTCACAATCATGTAGTGACATATCGACTCTATGAGTAAGTGTCTAACAACATGGGTTCCGGTCATCGTGTATTAACAGGGCAAGTAGCAGCCCTGGGACCAATGGAACATCTTCGCCCCAGCCTGGTCATCAAACACTACGCAGTAATGGCAGAAGACAATCTCAAACTCGCCAAGATACTTCTTCGTGGACCGAATTGACCAGTCACGATCATTCAATCGATACGTCAGTGACTGATTAATTTATTGCGGCGGCACGCTCACTAGCGCATCCAACTTCAATGCATGAAACAGAGAGCGGCTGGAATACTACAACGTCAATGTAGAAACTCCGTATCGGATTCACAACGCTCAAGATAATAGATCCTCGACGTCTTTGCGTACTCGCGGGAATCGAATCTCAAGCTATGACCAGGAGAGAGAGCAATATCGCAGGAATCGAGAGCGTTATTATTTAGAAAGGGAACAATACCGGCAGGAAAGAGAACGATATCATCAGGAAAGAGAACGTGGCCGTGTTCAAAGAGGACAAAGCCGAACCTTACCCAACTCTAGCATCAATGGCGGTGTGTTCAACGTCGTCAACGGAGGTATACGATCTTCTGGACAGGAGGTATTCATAAATCGGGACCACTCCAACCGTCTCCATCACCACCTTGCAGAGCCATGGCAAAACTATTATGGAAATCCCGATGATTATATCCAGGTAGACGAAGACTATATTCCACCAGGGATGTTTGAAGGAAATGTCCAGCGGGATCCAGAGATTTTATATGAGGCCCCTGCTCCATCGTATACAGACAGCGCGTTGGACATATTGCTTGAATCTGGAGGCCGCAAAACTGAGGAAGGTGGAAGCTCGGAAGCTGAAACTCCGTTGTACACTGAGGATGATATGGACCCTATTTCTGCTTATACTACTACGATTTAAAAATTAGTATTCGGGTATATCCTGTTGTAAATATTTTAGCACTCGTTTACTGTCACTATGTCACCTACAAAAATATGCTGCACTCATAACCTGCTACATTATTTTTCCAATGGATGCTCTTTTGATGGATGTAAAGTGCCCGAGCATTAAATTATCCTATCCTATCTTATCCTCTACCAGTTCGTTCCATTGGGTACAAACATCCTGGAATCAATTCGCTGATATCAAGAAAGATAAATTATTTTTAACAGAAGATCCTCTACACTAGTACTATGTCTATATCTAATATGAATGAGTCTCAATTAGCGTATCGTTTGATGAAATGGGCACCGTCATCCTGAAATCCAATTCTTTTCTGAAGTACAACATAAATAGGTTAGCATCCCCAATACTTCTTTTCAATCCAGCGTAAAGGAGGATAGATGATGGCAGAAAAAGCAAAAGCTAGCTCAAAACCTTGATTCGTCCGCCAATATCAGCGTGGGGCACAACCCAGGAATCAAAAAGACCATACTGACCTATATCACCCCCAAACTCAGGATCTCCGATCATTCCTCCGATAACACCAATATACCACGTCTGTGCCATTCCGAGTACTGCGCCTGCAACACCGCAAGCCAATGCAACGAAGCTCGCAACACCCAAAGGAAGCTTACGCCAGTCACTGAAGTCCTCGGGATTATAGTTGGTCCATTTCCCATGACGGAAGATGAGATGCTCTTCGATGAGGATGGTGGAGAAGATGGCGAGCCAATAGGCCAGGATATTGAGCATGGTTTCAAGCCATTCTTCAAAATGGCTTGCACCGGCAATCGCCAGAACAATGTAGACGACACTGCCGATGATGACGATAAAGATTCGCGGTATGGCTTGGGCGTAGGGATGAATATTCTACAATATGGTTGTTAAAAAATTGGCGTCGAGACATAACGGAACGAACCTGGAAAGTTAAAGCCAGAGAATACATGTTCGGGATATTGTTCGCGATGATACTCAATGCCATGATTACCAGAAGAAATGAACCGAATCCGCCCATTGGTCCAGCGAGACCAGCACCGAGCAAACCGCCTACTGAGTTTTCGGCGTACGCGTCGGCCCAAGTTGTCTTCTGATTGAAGGTAGTCATTGCCGCAGCTCCAAGGGTTTCCACAAGGATGAGTGGTAGATTAAGACCGAGGTATGTCCAGAAAAAAATCTTGACGGAGGACATGTCTTCAGGCATGCGAACAGTGTAATCTGCGGCCAAGCTGGACACATACTCAGAATATTTTCCCCGATAACGGAAACAATGCAATGATTACCTTGTCCAACCAAGCGCAAATCCGGCTAAGGGTGCATCGGTTCGAAAGTTGAAAGTCTGATAAACCGCAAAGATACGCACCAACTGTGGCGCCAAATGAAATGATATCTCCAGCTTCAACCGTTCCCGAGCCACCGAAATCGCTTTCAGTAAACCGGGTAATTTGACCTAAGTATATAACGAAAATGATAGCAACCTGTATACCGTACTTAGGTGTAATCGAGTTGGGGGCTTTGCGGGATCACTTACAGGAACCCAAGCGTACTTCTCATACAAATGCACCACACGATATCCCATGAAGGATACCATGATCGTTCCGATAGCGATCACAACGATTGCAGCGGCGGTCGGAATTTGATGCGTAGTGCTTACAGCACGAAGGGTTTGTGCACCAACGATAGAGTTGACCACAGACCAGCCCACACATGCTATACAGTTGAGAATGATGGGGAATTGCGATGTAAAGTACCCGAAAGAAAATTTAGAAAGCGTAAGTTGACGGAGACCGAGCTTGGCACCCCAAGTGGAAAAGTAAGCCACGGGAAGGGTGCAAAGAAGGTTGAAGAAGATGATTGTCAGAGCAGCATCTTTAAGTCCTAGATAGAATATCGAGTTTCCTAAGCATCCAATGGAAAAGGTCGATATCTGTTCGGGGACGATTAGGACAGATTGTTGTAAGTGCCAATAGGGTGATACGAACAGTCATGTTAGCCGCCAGCCACATCCAGAATGGAGCCAGAGGGGCTAGGAACAAAGATTGAGCACAGATATCAGAGCTTTGAAAAAGTCATACATGTCTGAGTACGCTGGTCTGGAGGAACACGTTCAATACCACGCGCTTCGACCCCGTACTTGTCTAAAAATTCAACAATGGCCCAGAGTTTGGCAAACTTTGAGCGAGGGACATCATCGCTCAAACGTTCTAACGCGTTGGCCTCATGGACATCATCTCTATAATTCAGGGGAATGTTAGATTCATTCGTGAAGGAAGTGCAATGACGAAACGTACGAAACACCATAGCTAGAAGACTTCTCTACGTCAAAAAGGCCAAACCCGGTGTTAGACATGTCAGCCAATATGGTGTTCGAAGAAAGTGGGATGAGGGAGAGAGGCAAAGTAGCCTATTATTGAGACCCAAATTTTTTTATCGGGGATTAGGGGAACATGGGGTTGTTGCTGCCCAGAGCACATGGCATTCGCGCCTATTCGCGCCCGCCGTTGATGCGCTTTTCGGCCCCAACGACAGAAAATCGAATTCATTTCGTATTTTACTCGAGCGCCGTCCCTCCTCGCTCCCCGCTCCTTTTTCTCTAGAGTCTATCCTTCCCCCTTGACAGGATCAGCATTTGGTACCCGCAAAGTTCACCCAATGTCCTCAAAGAGGATGCAATAACTCTAATCACAGCCCAGTGTGAAACGTTAGGCTATTGTATGGTAAATCGAGAAACAGTCTACACGGGACAAAAAATCCAGTAATCGAGATATTGAGCAGAATCATTCTCCTTCATTATCTCGCTCTAGCAGGCTCTAGCTCGCTCCTGGCAACTATAGCAATTTTATATGACAGCCTCTAGATCAGGATCTGCGCAGATTAGGTACACGGACGATAGGTCATCTCCGTCGCCTGGAAGTTTTCTAAATTTCCAATACCAATTCAGTATCACACATAACGAAGCATGAAAGCGAAAACTATATATCATCCTGAGTCCTCGCACAAGTATCCATGATCAAGTTCTCCTCGCTTCCTCAATGGAGGTTGCCTTCCTCTTGATTGCATTCGTCATCGTCCAAATGTCCATCTTCCATGGTTGAATCCAAGTCTGTAGTATCTGAAATCACTGTCTCACTAATGTGGACCCCTTGTTTGTCGAATACTAGTTCAAGCTCAGGGTCAGAGTCTGTTGTTCCCTATCGATCCATCGTCTTTCCCACATTGTTTGTCAATTTGAGACGTAGGTGCTTCTGAAGAACGTGGACATTCTTATCATGACTTTGGAGTTCAATCAATAGGGGTGCGTCGTCTGTCGTGATGAGGTAGTGAACTTGGTACCACTTGGTGAAAAATAGGATGAGACAAAGAGAAAATGAATATAATGGAATGACGGTGATTGCGAAATATAGTTAAAAAAGTCGGGTCGATGATGTGGAAGGGACAAAATGGGGCCGTCAACCAGCAGGGGATATTTTATGACACATCAGTATCCCCAGTGAAATTTTTCGATCCATCGCAAAGGGGGGTAGACAATAGCAGAGAAAGCAAAAGCCAGCTCGAAACCTGCATCGAGTGTGTCAGCGAAGGGGATAGTGTAGGAAACATCTACATATACTGACCAATATCACCCCCGGACTCAGGATTTCCGATCATTCTTCCAATGACACCAATATACCACGGCTGTGCCATTCCGAGCACAGCTCCTGCAACCCCGCAAGACAACGCAATGAAACTGGCCACCCCCAACGGAAGTTTACGCCAGTTATTGTAATCCTCAGGATTGTAATTCGACCATTTTCCGCGACGGAAAATGAGATGTTCCTCGATGAGGATAGCGGAGAAGATGGCAAACCAATAAGCGAGCATGTCGAGTATAGTCTCCAGCCACCCGACAAAATGGCTTGCACCTGCGATTGCGAGGATGATATAGACCACACTACCGATGATCACGATGAAGATTCGGGGTATGGCTTGCGCATATGGGTGTATATTCTTTGATAGACCGTCAAAGAGGAGTAATGCTGATGTACCGTTGAACAAACCTGGAAAGTCAAAGCTAAAGAATACATAGTCGGAATATTGGTCGCGATGATACTCAGTGCCATGATGATGAGAAGAAATGAACCGAATCCGCCCATCGGTCCAGCAAGGCCGGCACCGAGAAGACCACCAACCGAATTTTCTGCGTACGCGTCTGCCCAGGTCGTCTTCTGGTTGAAAGTAGACATCGCTGCCGCACCGAGAATTTCCACGAGGATGAGTGGAACACTGAGACCGAGATATGTCCAGAAAAAAATCTTGACAGAGGACATGTCCTCGGGCATGCGAACGGTGTAATCTGCCGCGTAGCTTGACGCACTTAGTGATTGATTTATGATTCAAGAAGTCGAGTTTACTCACCTAACCCATCCAATCGCAAATCCAGCTCGTAGTGGACAAACATTAGTTCCAAAGCTCGATGGGGGTAATGCATGGGACGCACCGATTGTCGCACCAAACGAAACAACGTCTCCGGCCCCAAAGGTTCCCGAACTACCAAAATCACTCTCAATGAAATGGGCAATCTGACCTAAGTATATTATGAAGATGATTGTGACCTAGATCTTATCCTCAGTGTGATAGAGAGGGCTAGCAGAATCACTTACAGGAATCCAAGCATATTGCTCATACAAGTGAACCACACGATATCCCATGAAAGAGATCGTTATAGGACCAATAGCGATCACAACAATTGCAGCAGCGGTCGGGATTTGATGCGCCGTGCTCACGGCGCGTAGAGTCTGTGCGCCCACGATGGAATTGATCACGGACCCACCAACACATGCTATACAATTGAGGATGATGGGGATCTGTGATGTAAAATACCCGAACGAAAATTTAGAGAGTGTAAGTTGACGGAGACCGAGCTTGGGACCCCAGGTGGAAAAGTAAGCCACGGGAATGTTACAAAGAAGATTGAAGAAGATGATCGTTAAAGCAGCATCTCTGAAACCAAGGGAGAATACGGGGCCGCCTAAGCATCCGAGAGAAAAGGTGGTAATCTACAGGTGGCGCCATTAAACCTGTTTAAGTATCGGTAAAAGAACATGTACCGTCATGTTAGCTGCTAGCCACATCCAGAATGCAGACAATGGGGCTAACATCAAAAGAAATGGTCAACGTGAATTGATAGTAGGTATACGGGAATGACCATACACATTTGTGTACGCTGGTCCGGAGGAACTCGTTCAATACCACGGGCTTCGACACCGTACTTATCCAGAAATTTGACAATGGCCCAAAGTTGAGCAAACTTCGACCGAGGGACATCATCGCTCAAACGTTCTAACGAGCTGGCTTCATGAAAATCTCTATTCAGGCGAGAGGTAAGTCTCATTAAAGGAAATAGTAAGTGACGTTAGAGACATACGAAACACTGCCTCGCCCATAGCTGGAAGACTTTTCTGGATCAAAGGGGCCTGATTTTGCGTCGGACATGCGGGCTACACCAGTTGAGACGGTGCTTCGAGATGTTTAGAAAATAGTGAGTGCTAGAGTCGTTTTATCTCTGATTTTGTTCGGAGATTAGGAGAGCGTAAGATTGCGACAGGTGACAAAATTAAACATTACACTGTTCCACATATCGCCTCTCTACATCCACTTCAGATTTTCCGAAAGGTATAAGGATAAGAGAACGAAACTACCCAGAATCAGTCAGGTACAGCCTGAAAATGCTCCTGCTAGTGCCCTTTGTCCTTGTCCTCAATAAAACATATTTTTAAATCGATATCCGTGGCGTTCAAAGCATGACTGCGGCTAGAATGGAATTTGAGGCTATGTGGTCTGAGTCCTTGAACGTGATCGGTATGTACGGCTTGTGATAACAATCATTGTTGGATGCATCAGGTGTACATACGAGAACACATCAGTAGCCCCAGTAATTCTTTTCGATCCACCGCAAAGGGGGGTAGACAATAGCAGAGAAAGCAAAAGCCAGCTCGAAACCTGCATCGAGTGTGTCAGCGAAGGGGATAGTGTAGGAAACATCTACATATACTGACCAATATCACCCCCGGACTCAGGATTTCCGATCATTCCTCCAATGACACCAATATACCATGACTGTGCCATCCCAAGCACAGCTCCTGCAACCCCGCAAGACAACGCAATGAAACTGGCCACCCCCAACGGAAGTTTACGCCAGTTATTGTAATCCTCAGGATTGTAATTCGACCATTTTCCGCGACGGAAAATGAGATGTTCCTCGATGAGGATAGCGGAGAAGATGGCAAGCCAATAGGCGAGGATGTCGAGCATAGTTTCCAGCCACTCTACAAAATGGCTTGCACCTGCGATTGCGAGGATGATATAGACCACACTACCGATGATCACGATGAAGATTCGGGGTATGGCTTGCGCATATGGGTGTATATTCTTTAACAGACCGTTAGAGAGGAGTAATGCTGATGTACCGTTGAACAAACCTGGAAAGTCAAAGCTAAAGAATACATGGCTGGAATATTGGTCGCGATGATACTCAATGCGATGATTACCAGAAGAAATGAACCGCATCCGCCCATTGGTCCAGCAAGGCCGGCACCGAGAAGACCACCAACCGAATTTTCTGCGTACGCGTCTGCCCAGGTCGTCTTCTGGTTGAAAGTAGACATCGCTGCCGCACCGAGAATTTCCACGAGGATGAGTGGAACATTGAGACCGAGATATGTCCAGAAAAAAATCTTGACAGAGGACATGTCTTCGGGCATGCGAACAGTGTAGTCTGCCGCGTAGCTAAACGCAGTTTGTGGTTATTTTGTGATTTCAAGTCAAGTTTACTCACCTTACCCATCCAATCGCATATCCAGCTCGCAATGAAAACGTCAATTACTTCCGAATTTAAATGGGAGCAATGCAGGGGACACACCGATCGTTGCACCAAACGAAAGAACGTTACCAGCTTCAATGGTTCCCGAATTACGGAAATCGCTTTCAATGAAACGGGCAATCTGACCTAAGTATATAATGAAGATGATTGTGACCTAGATCTCATTCTCAGTGTGATAGAGAGGGCTCGCAGAATCACTTACAGGAATCCAAGCATATTGCTCATACAGGTGAACCACACGATATCCCATGAAAGAGATCGTTATAGGACCGATAGCGATCACAACAATCGCAGCAGCGGTCGGGATTTGATGCGCTGTGCTTACAGCACGTAGAGTCTGCGCGCCAACAATTGAGTTGACCACGGACCAGCCAACACATGCTATACAGTTGAGGATGATGGGGACCTGCGATGTAAAATACCCGAACGAAAATTTGGAGAGTGTAAGTTGACGAAGACCGAGCTTAGGACCCCAGGTGGAAAAGTAAGCCACTGGAAGGTTACAAAGAAGATTGAAGAAGATGATCGTTAAAGCAGCATCCTTGAAGCTCAGGGAGAATACAGGGCCGCCTAAGCATCCGAGAGAAAAAGTCGCAATCTACACACAGGTGGCGCCATTAAACCTGTTTTACATATCTGTGAAGGAACTTGTACCGTCATGTTAGCTGCTAGCCACATCCAGAATGCTGATAAAGGGTCTAACAGCGAAAAATGGTTAATGTGAACAGATAAATATGTGAAGATCATACATATGTGTGTTCGTTGGTCTGAAGGAACGCGTTCGATACCACGGGCTTCGACGCCGTACTTATCCAAAAATTCGACAATGGCCCAGAGTGTAGCGAATTTCAAGCGAGGGACGTTGTCGCTCAAACGTTCTAACGAGCTGGCCTCATCAACATCGTCTCTATTCAGGCGATAGGTAAGATACATGAGAGGAAAATAAGAAATGGCGTCGAAGACATACGAAGCACCCGGCCCATAACTGGAAGACTTTTCTGGGTCGCCTGATTTTGTGTTGGACATGTCATTCGTCGGATGAGTTGAGAGAGTACTTTGAGAAGGTTAGATGATCCAAGGGTCGCTTATCTCTGATTTTATTCGGAGATAAAGGGAGAGTAAGATTGCAGCAGGTGACAATATTAAAAGTTACAATACTTCTGCATGTCGCCTCTCTACATCCATCCCAGCTATAAGGAGAAGATAACGAAACCACCCAAGATGAGAAGCGAAATCAGTCACACATACAGCCTCAGAGTTCTCCTGCCCTTTGTCCTTGTCCTCCACAAAACATATACTCAGTGCTCAAGAGCAACCTCACGATGTTCGTGATTTTTTTGATCTTCGTAGTACTCTTGTGCGACGTTTTCGAATGCGGATCCTCAAATGCTTGAATTCAAGATCGTAGTATTTGCAACTATTGAGCGGTTTTAACAACGAGGATCCTATTCATCCAGGTCTAGGACATCTTCCGCAAAATCGAGCTCCCAGTCAGATTTTCCTATTGTCCCATTGTCTTCCGCACGATATTTATTACCTTGAAATATGGTCGTATTGAGACCGGACGAATTGTGAAGCTGCGGGTGAAGAGGTAAAGCATCAGCGTCAGCGTCAGGCTCCAAGTCGAAGTCAAACTTGACATCCATGGCGTTCATAAGCATGTCTGCGTCCAAAAAGGCATTTGAAGCCACGTTGCCTGAGTCCTTGAACGTGATTGTTGTGTGCGCTTTGTGATAATTGAGAAACTTGATTGCAGAATCTGGTCCATGGGGTGTACGAGAACAGCGAGACTCTTTAACATTATCGTTGTGGTTGCAGTTTCCGTTTCTATGCTCATTTTGTGATAGATAAAATGAGATAGGCGATACTGGCAAGGCAGAAGAGGAAGAAGTGCCTGATGGTGAAGAGAGTAAGGTATAAGGTGCTGATGAAGCCAAAGATGACTGAGTAGTTTGAGAAGAAGATTGAGAAGAGCTAAGTGTCATGAAGGAGACACAATTTTGCTTTTCGCTACAGGGGCGGTCGTTTTCATCGTTATCCGAGATAATGTCGTCTCCGAGCACTTCAGGATCGATGGCGTGATTTTGAATAGCTTCGTGGATGAGAGGAAAAGAGATGAGGATATGCTCTTGCTCTTCGTGATCGGAGTTGTCGGACCCGAAATCGAGAGATGGTGGCTCCTTGAAGCGATCAGACCCAGATTCAGGATGCGAGGCAGTAAAATGAGCTAGAGGAGCAAAAGAAACAGAGGAGGAAGACGCATTAGCAGCACATATATCCATGCCCTTCATGTCGTCGTCGGATAGCAGGTGGTCTACACCTTTTTGACTAGCACATAGTCCGCGACCCGAGCCAATGTCCAAAACGTGGCCGGAGTAGTGTAAGGGGCAAAGTGGGCCAGCGTCAACGTCCGAATCAATGTCCAGAACATCAGAAGATGAGTGTTTTGAGATGTCTATTTCGTATTCCAAGATGTGATGAAGGCGTGGGACAGCCTGAGGTGCAGCATGCGGCAGAACATCCAAGTAATAATCCATATCCAGAACTATATCCAAATCCTGGTCCATGTTGGAATCCATTTCGACATCAGACACGGACCTATAGGCAAAGAAAGCGCGAGAAGCTGAAGGAGCGTTTCCTGCTTCGGAGTCAGAGAAGATGGATGTGTGACACTCCAGATGTCCACAATGCTCATTGGTCAGAGCCTCAGGGCTTCGGTGAGGGCGTGGAAGTTCAGAATCTGACGATACACAAACCATTTCGTCGTCAGCATCAACAATAGCCTTAGAACCGTCATAAGCTGAGTCGATCGCGTCAGAATCAAATATCATATTTGAATAGGTCGTTGAAACTGCGGGAGTTGGAGAAGTGGCCAGAGAGTCATCCGCTGCCCAGTCTCTGTCCAGGAAGCCTTGTCTAAATAGGTCGAAAGCCTCATCGTAATTGCGATCTGGAATGGATGATGTTTGGTCGCCTTCATCGTATCCAACGAATTCCGCGGGTTCAGCGTCATTTGTGTGAGAGGATTCGGCTGAGTAGTCGCGCGAGAGCTCCTCGTCATCATGTGTATCTGTATTGGTCATCGGTAGAACGGGTGTGGTCTATGCGAACGCATGAACTTTTAGAAATGCGAGTTGTAGTATGGCTCACCTTAAACATCGGGCGTTTGACTCCGTTGCAGAATAACTTCTCCAGAGAGAGGCAGAAGGCTGTCTCGCTGTTCAGTTTTGGAGGCCCAGCGTCTTCGGCATCGGCATCGTCCAGATAAGCTGCAAGCGCAGTCGAGGAAGAGGTATATGCGGTTTGCTGTTGTTTCTGAAGCACCTACAAAGCAATGTCACGGATGTGAAGAAATGATCTTTGAACAAGTACCTGTGTGAGCTGCTTGAATTTTGCACGAAAGGCTGGATTTTGCGACCGTTGTGCCATTTCGTGTATGGACCGGAAGATGTGAGAGAAGTATAATGCTTCGATATCCAATTGCTGCTCTACAATAAGTCTCCCGGTATGACTTGACACACAGGAAGCTAAAGTACCTGACATAGAGCGCCGAAAACAAGAGGATATTTCCTGGAAAGCAAACACTTATGTATGAGCTTCTGAAGGGTGAAACGATTGAAAGCGTACTTGACAAGATGGTGAGTAAGGAAACGTTTCAAGATATTATCTAAGAGACTCATATATGGCAAAGACAGTCGAGAGGAGAACAAAGTATTGTCGGTTTCTTTGGTGGTCGTTACCGAATATTGCATGTGAATGGAGCGTAGTGTCACGCGTACTGGGACACTGTCGTGAAAAGGAATGCGATTGCGATTAGTCCTGACATTGACTGAAGGAAATCTGAATAAACAATGCGTATTAGGCAAAGATGACACGTACTACTGGGGAAAGGATCAGCACCCTCTCCGATGTATAATTTGGACATGAAACCCAGGCCCAGCTGGTCCGCGTTGGCCTGCAGAAAGTCTACAAAGTGCTGAGCAAGTTGAGACTTGATAAGCACTTCGGAAAGGATCCGTTTCCGATTGAGCACTGCCGACAGTGAGAAAACGATGGTCGAGGCTGGCACGATAGCGACGTTTTCCGGGAACCTTGATTTTTTCGCAGGAAAAGAATTATCAGAGTCCTTGTGAGTAAGATAATGCTTTGAGTTGAGATTGAGTACAGTGTCTCTGTCTGCTGCGCGCAATTTGGAAGTACATTCAAAGGACGGCATTGCGGGAAGGGGAAAGAAGACTTAGAGAATTCTGCCTTGGTGCAGTGTTGTGCTTCAGCGATTAGCTAAGATATTACACCGCCACAAAGCTATTGAACGTCCGATTCTTCACAGCGGTCTGTCTCTACTTGCCTTCGTTTTCTGTTCCTTCTTCCAGACTCCCGCATCCAGCGGGGTCAATCAAATTCAATCTCTGAGATGGTTGATATTTCTCCTGATCATCGAACAACTGTTCATTGCTAATCGATTGCTCTAATCAGGCCAGTGAGCTCGACCAGAAGATTCAAGATGTCTTCAAACACATCCAAACCGAGCGAAAGATCTTAGAGGCTTCTCAGCTCCTACGACAGGCAACGACTAACCAGGATGTTTTACGAAGAAATGATGCCAAGATCAGAGAGACTGAACGATCCCTTTCATATTTCGAGGAGACACTCCGCGAGCTTCAGGCTCGCAAGATGCAGCAGAATGAGCCTGGACGCTCTTCTGGTCCTCAGGTGACATTCAACAAATACCTTGTCTAACCCAACGTTTCACCCAAATAATTTAGGTTCCTCCGAAGGAGGACCGATACGGCCGCGACAACCCAGCGGACACATCTATGAAGCGTTCAAGTGCTTCCGGATCGCCCCAAACCAAAGCATACTCTAACCTCGATCTAATCAAAGCCGAGACTCCCCTTACATCAGCTAAAATTTCGAAAATGCTGCACCAGCTCGAGTTCAAACTTCAAGTCGAAATGCAGTACAAGAGAGGCATCGATAAGATGGCAAAACTATACCAGGCTGATGGAGACAAGAAATCGAGGCAGGACGCGGAAAGCAAGAAGGTAGAGAGTGAGAAGAAAATACAGCTTCTTCAATTGGCTCGAAAACGGTACAAAAATCTGCATGTTTTGGACGATGCCCTCGCTGAGGAAGAGGAAGAACCTAGTGCGTTTGCATCTGCAATGAAATTTTCGCTCGCTCTATAACTTGTACCCTTTCAGACGGTACAGGAATCGAAGGAGAACGGAAAGAAAACCTCCGAGCAAAACCTTTATCAGGTATTCTCTCAGTCACTGTTCGAGGTGCCAGAGAGCTAGACCACGCACCCATCGTAACTCGATTTCGTTCATCCAAAAACCAAGTCGTCGAAACCTCCGTATCACTCAAAGTCGAAGGCACCCAACTAGCTCGATCACATCCTTCCCGCACAGATCGCTGGAATGAAGACTTTGAAATCACTGTCGACAAGGCCAACGAAGTCGAAATTGCCGTTTACGACAAGCAAGTCGGAGAAACGCACGCGGTTCCTATAGGTCTATTATGGATCCGCATCAGTGATCTTGTCGAAGCTCTGAGAAGGCAAAAGGTATTCATGGAGAGCGGACAGGGTGGCTGGGTCACTGCTGGCGCTATGCATGGTGATGCTGGTCATCCAAACTCGGCGGACCTGAACGCCCCTCTCAGCTTTGGCGCTGCTCCTCCTGGTGGCTTTGGTCCTCAGGGAGGCATGGGAGATGGTATACCACAGCAACCATCTGAAGGTATCGAAGCATGGTTTGCAGTCGAGCCTGCAGGTGCTATTCTCTTGCACTTGAACTTTGGTGAGTCTGTCGCAAACGTTTCATGTTCGTGCGTGGACTCTCATTGACAAATAATCAGTCAAGGAAAATGTCCGAAAACGCCAGATCGATGCACCTCTCGGCGGTCTAGGTCGTCAAGGTGCTGTGCGTAAACGGAAGGGCGAAGTTCATGAGATGAACGGGCACAAGTTTGTTCAAAAACAGTTTTATCAGCTCATGCTCTGCGCCTTCTGCAGCGACTTCTTACTCAACGCCACGGGTTACCAGTGCGAGGATTGTCGTTACACATGTCATAAGAAGTGCCATGAAAAGGTTGTCACGAAATGTATCTCAAAATCCAATACTGGAGTAAGTGCTCTCAGTGACTGTTTCTAAACAGAAATTCAAAGTGCACCATTCTAGGATGACGAGGAGAAGATCAATCACCGTATCCCTCACCGATTTGAGCCTCTCACCAACATTGGTGCAAACTGGTGTTGTCACTGTGGATACATGCTTCCGCTTGGTCGTAAGAACGCACGTAAATGTTCTGAATGCGACCTCACCTGCCACGCTAATTGCGCGCACCTCG
This sequence comes from Lentinula lateritia, assembly GCA_028011325.1. Lineage (NCBI taxonomy): Eukaryota > Fungi > Basidiomycota > Agaricomycetes > Agaricales > Omphalotaceae > Lentinula > Lentinula lateritia. The sequence continues at coordinate 222,348 of JANVFT010000068.1, forward strand.
TTCCGGACTTTTGTGGTATGTCGATGGAGACCGCAAATACTCTCCTATCGGACATGCGGGATATTAAGAAACACAGGGCTCAGCGTCCCTCTCAACCATCTGCGCCCCAACAGCCTTCACGTCACAGCCCTCCCGCTGATACCATGGGACGTTTGAAGCTTTCCGGTGCCCCTGAGCCCGAACCAGATCCGTTTGGTCGTCAACAACCTTCGCTACCCGCTACCCCGCCCAGCGGATATCCCCAGGCTCCGTATTACCCTCAGCAGCAACAACAACAACAGCCCCCGCTCAGCGGGCCTCCTCCTGGCGCAAGACCACCATCTGCTAGCGTTAAAGCACCACCAGCGTACGCCCAAGAACCTTCGCGTCCTCAGACAAGTCCTTATGAACTGCAACCTGGCGCTTATCCGGTATGCGAAGTTTTTTTTTTTCGTACTCGCTGCTGAATAGGTTTGGTTACTCAGGGTTCTCGTCCGCCTGGACCTCCATCCCCGGTGCAAACAAAGATAGGCCTCCCTTCATCGCCGATGCAACAACAACGACCGCCTGATCGTTCCAGCACAGTTTTACCGACGGCGCAAACACCACCCCAGCAGCCGCAGATTCAAATACAACAACAACAACAGCAGCAGCGTCAACCTGTCCGACAACAAACTCAGAGGCGCAAGGTCGGCCTGGACGATTTCAATTTCTTAGCTGTACTGGGTAAAGGTAACTTTGGTAAAGTCATGTTGGCAGAAGAGAAGAAAACGAATGGGCTTTATGCGATCAAGGTCTTGAAGAAGGAGTTTATCATTGATAACGATGAGGTTGAGAGGTTAGCTAACTTTCATGCATTGCATGGCAGCCTTGCACTAACGATCGCATAGCACCCGATCAGAAAAGCGTGTATTCTTAGCTGCTGCTAAAGAACGACATCCGTTCCTGCTTGGGCTGCATTCGTGTTTCCAGACGGAGACACGAGTGTACTTCGTCATGGAATATGTCAGCGGTGGTGATCTCATGTTACACATTCAACGAAAGCAATTTTCGCTACGACAAGCCAAGTTTTACGCATCAGAGGTGCTTTTGGCATTGGAGTATTTCCATTCGCAAGGCATTATCTATAGGTCTGTTTGAACCGTTATGAAACTTACCGCAGCTGACCATAGCGTTGCACTCAACAGAGATCTGAAGCTGGACAACATCTTGCTTACGTTGGACGGGCATGTTAAAGTTGCTGATTACGGTCTTTGCAAGGAGGAAATGTGGTTTGGTCAGACGACGAGTACTTTTTGTGGGACGCCCGAGTTTATGGCTCCGGAGGTGTGTAATGAAAATCTACAACTTGATGCATGGTTTATAATTCTTCGATCAATAGATTCTACTTGAGCAACGCTACGGTCGTGCCGTAGATTGGTGGGCGTTTGGGGTCCTTACTTATGAGATGCTACTGGGACAGTCGCCGTTCCGTGGTGACGATGAGGACGAAATCTTCGACGCTATATTGGAAGACGAGCCTTTGTATCCCATCACTATGCCTCGTGATGCTGTTTCAATCTTGCAAAAGGTGAGATGCCCTCAGTCTTCCTCGGTCTCGAGTGTGTATGACGTTCTGTGTAGTTGTTAACCCGCGATCCCAATCGTCGATTGGGTTCAACCAAGGAAGACGCAGAAGAAATCAAGAGACAGCCTTTCTTCAAAGATGTTAGCTGGGATGACGTTGTTAACAAACGAATACCTCCTCCTTATTTCCCGACTATCGTAAGTCTGCTTCGGGTTGTTCACGTCAACGATTCAATGGATCTAATTTGCCTGCAGAATGGAAGTGCCGATACCAGTAACTTTGATGAAGAGTTCACTCGTGAACAACCGACTTTGACCCCCGTTCATGGGCAGTTGTCGTCTCGCGATCAAGCCGAATTCAATGGTTTCTCCTACGTCGCTTCTTGGGCCGATATATGATGACAATAGTCCCTCTTATCAATAACGCAAGGTGTACGATCCGCTCGGTGTTATCATGAATTGTATACTTTGAACATGAAGATAGTTCAGTTCGTAAATAGTATCATTAGCCCACATAATGTTATTTCCTTTCTATCTTTCTTCATATAGGGCATTCTTTCAGATTCTTCCCTCTTGGACAGAGTTACGAAACGACTCTCCTTGCCTTCCCCTCCCTCTGCTATTCAGCCCATTTTGGTGCGAGATCTGGCTGTATGACGAAAAGGTTAGCGACTAGGATGAAGCTTGTAAAAGTTTGCGATATTTGACTTGGTCGCAGTTGGCAGTGTCGGTGTTGGGTCCTGGTCAAGGAACTAGAACCACGGGGATATAGTTGTATCTCTAAATTTTCACTATAGAGAAGAAGAGAATAGATAAAGTTGTAGAATCTCCTGGTCATAATGATATGAGTTGAAGGACTGTGAATAATTTCAATAAAGTTTATTTCTCACCTAATCTTCTCCTCTTTCACTTGAGAACATGGCCTCCAGTACCAGGTAGTCCGGGAGGCTTTTCTTCCATCGTAGTATTGCCTTCAGGTAAGTCGGACTGCTTCATAAGATCGTAAAAGCATCGCCAAAGGGCAGCTATAGTTTCGTATTCTCTGGTCATTCCTAACACCTCTTCGAGTTTCCTATTTAGACCGTTGGTGGTGGATAAAAGCTCTTCGAAACCCTAGTACGATAATGCCATTAGTTTAAAGCTATAGTGAAATATGTTTGGTGGAATCACTGAAGTTATTTCCCTGGAGAGTTTGTCGCGTTCTTTCTCGAAATAAGTTCCCTCTTCAACTTGAGCCATGGCGGTACAGGATGAGTTAGCTAGCATAACAACATGTGACAATCGTCATTTTCTCATCCGAACACAACGAATTCATCGACTTTTCTAGAATTAAGTGTTGGTTGATAAAATCGAAGTGAACATTTTAGAGAGATGGCGCCTCGGTGATTCGTGAAGGTAGCAACGAATATATCTCGCAACTTCTCAACCATTATCTTGGTCAATCACATTCAAATCAACTCCTTTAAATACATATGATCCTTTTCTCATGTTCATTGATTGAGACTGAGATGGCTGAGTTGAGTTGCTCGTGCAAACTGTCCTCGACTAGTACAATCTCCTCATTTCTCACGTCGAAGTGAGCCTCAGCAGTCTAGATGAGAGTGAATTTCAGTTTGTGCGAAATGCGATAGGAATTTCATGTCTGTACCGATAGTTAGGCCGTTGAATTGGTCGTCCATTACACGGAATAGAGATCATTGTCGGACCTTTATAAGAACCCCACTACCTCCCACTACCCTTCAATGGTTCGCGTCTGCGCATCGGCGTATATCCTGAAGTGGATGACCTCTATGGGTTTTGGCGTGGATGCTCGCATACGGCGAAAAGTCCATAACTGGCTCCTGTTCGAACACATATGGCAAGCCCTTTTGTGAGGAAGGGGTTGGCGACTTGGTGATGCGATTCCGAGTAGGATAACCCTTCCAAAGATCCAAAGGTCCCGACGGACGCAATAACGGCGCACACAACAGGCAACAACCTGCAATTGTAGGGCTCGAATATTGAAAAATACAACTCGATGATTGTACGAATGCGCTTCCAACTATGCCGTCGGCGACTGGAGAATTTGAGGGTCTTCGTGCTCAATTTATGGATCGAAGTTTAGAGCTCACAGATAGGTCGGAGATGGCGTACTGGAGCTGATTTCAGGTCAGAGACAATGTCGATCAAGGGTTAAAATGGTTTCGAGGAAAGATCCATTCGCGCTGTATTAGCCTGAAGTAAATTACGAGGCTGTAGTTTACGGAAGACTCGTCCTTATGTAGGTCGCGTCATGCTATTTCGCTTTGCTTACTTGGAAGGAGTTTCTCCATATATGGTACTCAGTCACATTCTGTTGGAATACATTCATTTAAATGTGACTGGCACGGGATATCACGGAACTGTCACCCTCTGTCACGATTACTTTTATTCTGCTTTTCTCGAAACTAGTGTACCCCTGCGGGGCCCTGAAAACCTTGCTCACTGATTTTTAATCAACTGAATCACTGTAAATGTATAACATCATTCAGTAGTACATTACATAGTAGTTTTCAAACAAAGCAACTCTAGCATACACTCCCGAACACTTCCCAGCCAGTTGTCACTATCCACCTTGTCCAGTTTATGGCTTATGTTAATAAGACCATGGCCCTGCACTCTACTGCCAACCATGTACCAACTGCAAACACTGTACCATCCTCTTTCAGTGTCAATGAGCAGTGCATCATACTGCTGACCATCCACCTCGTTTTCCACAATAGCCAACCTAGGGCATAATGGCACTTGTGTCCTGACAACATATCCAAATCACTTCTTCATCATCATTCATGAACCACTCAAATTGTCTTCTAACAGGTCTTAATCACAACACAGATCGCAGATCAGTGTCATTTGATAACAGCACAGGTGATTTGTTGACCACGACAGCAGCAGAAGGATAATGTAGTTCAACAATTGCAGATCTGGGAATATTTGCGCACTCTTGCGGGTCAAGCTCGATGTCAAATATTGTACCCCATACTGGGGTTGAATCAATGATGATCGAGCATGGCATTCCAATGTAAACAGGCATCCGGCCAGGGATTGGGCTGCAATCAGAAATGTTACCTTGCAGATGCTTCAGTGCAGTCATTGTAACGGTTGCACCAACAGAAAAGGAAATGAAAAAAAGTGACTGACATACCGTAGAAGTAACCAAATGCCCCTTTGTACGGGGTGTAGTCAAAGACACACTGACTGCCCGTAAACGGTCAGCAACATATGTGAAATGGGTCGAAAGACAGGTTCAAAGCAAGAACGTGGGAACACATTTGCACGCGCGCTTAATCTTACATAATTTCAGGGTGGCAAAGGACCTAGCAAAGCAAGGTGAAATCAATGTCGGCACCTGAAAGGCGCCCCCGTTTTTTGATTCCATAATATTCAATTAATATTCAATAACCCACAAGGAAGGAGCCGAGTTTTTGCCATGCACGGTGGTGCAGTGGCCTACAATCACATGTGGCTGTAACTCTCTGTAACTCTTGTAAACTTTTTTCAATATTCGCTGATTATTTCTCTCAAGTTCTACTATCTCTTCTTATCATCTCAAGTCATTCTGCGACTGGGAGTAATCCAGACATCTTTTCTTCCATTGTGAATTCAGGCAGTCCTGCTGATTTCACATTTCCGGGTCATTAAGGAAACCTTTTTTGAGTCTATTGTGAAAAAGAACAAGCTGTTGAAGCCCTGCTGAAATTCTTGGATTAGTCTGTATCGATAGGTTTATGTGAACAAAATGTTCTCGCATTTCTTGTTACTATGTACCTCCCTACTACCATCACCTTGGCTGAGAACCTCGAGCTCCATCTAGAGTCCATGATTGAGACTGAGGCGGCTCATTTGCTCATGGAATTGCAATTTCTCTTCAACTACAATCACTCCATCTTTGATTTTGAACTGGGCCTTATTGTCCTGTATGAAGTGGGTCGTCAGCTAAGGGTACATGAAAGGATAACACAAATAATGTGTACCTTATCTGGGCCAATACACACTTGATTGTCCCATTTCTCATCAAATACACACAACTTCTTATTGCTAGGCTTAAGAATCCCAAGGCACTTGAATGTTCGCATTTCCGGATCGACATGAATATCGAAGAAAATGCTCAGCGGCGAAAATGTTTGTCCATCATGCTCAGCGTCAGCAATGTGGACATGGGTATCCTGTGAGAAGTTCATCGTTGGCATGTTCTTGAATATATATGGCAAGCCTGCTGTGAGGAAGGGAGTAGCAACTCGTTGTTGTGATGCCAATTTGAACTTGATGTAGACCGGATTGGCAGCCCTCTTGTACATGGCATTTCCATCATTCTAGTATGCAGTCAGGATGATGAACTGGAAAATCCTGCGGTCAAATACTGGATTGTGAGTAGGCGGGACAAGAACTATCTGAAGGAACTTCACTGAGGATTGAAGAAGTGAGGAAGATCAATCAGCAGAAACATCACTAAATCATGGAGACTCTTAAGAAGGATTGTAATATGGAATTCCCAGTATAACGGAAAATCAGGTATCATGTTGCTATGACATTGTGGCGACATTGTCAGCCCTTATAAGACCTTAAAATGCCTGCCCCAATCACACAATCATTTTTGTACATTCTCAACATTGTCAGCGACTGGTTCTAGTAACGGATGTCACCAGGCGTCACACTCAAGAAAACCTCAAACAGCGGGGCGATAAAGAGAACAAGCAAAGTTCTGGACTAAACCAGGTAGAATAGACGAGATCAAAGCTAAGGAAATACAGCAAGTAACTACAGCTTATATACAAGTAAACAACCCTCTGCCCTAGTAATGCCCAATGCCCTGGGTTAGTGGTAAACATGAGTAGAACATAAGTAAAGCAATGTGTAAGTAATGAAAGCTCGATCGTCATGCTGTATATGTGTTGTGAGACTGCTGTGTTTAATATAAGTAAATGAAAAGCGCATGTTGTATCAGTAAGCATAAATAATAGGTCAGGTGACGAGATAAGACAAGATATAGGATAAGGGAGATAGAAGATAAGACAAAAGATAAAAGATAAGACAAGATAAGGAAGAGATAAGATGAAAAAGAAGTGATCGTAACATTACCCCGCTCTTAAGGCACGAATTCCATGACGCGCAAGTCGATTGACAAGTGCTTCAGATGGCATGTTACTTGGGATCGGTTCTATGTCGGATGTAGGGATTGGTCGGAACAATTCAGTGGGAAACTGAGCAATCGGAATCTCGATCCGTTTAAGGACTCGAGGCCTGGGCTTGTTAGGATACTTCTTATGGAAGTCCTGAACAGCTTCCTTGGCATTCGTCATATTAGCTGCAGGTTCCCATGTCATTTCATGCAGTCCATAACCTTCCCATTTTACCTTGTATTGGATGCCATTCCGATACTTGCGTGAGTCAACTACTTCTTCTACCTCGTATTCCTCTTCTTCTCCTACTACTTCTGGAGGTGGTTCGGTGTTTCGGGGTTGTGTGGGGAACTGGGGTTCATGGTACGGGGATAGGTGTGTTTCGTTGAAGACATTATGGATTCTTTTCCATGTGCGAGGGATGTCGAGTTTGTATGAGCCGGGTCCGATCTTTTCAAGAACTTTAAACGGTCCAAATCGTTTGTCACCGAGTTTCTTCATTGGACGATCTGTCGTTATGTTAGTTCCTTCGAGCCAAACTTTATCACCAGCGTTATATTCTATCGCCTCGTTCCGGTGTTTGTCATATTGGTGCTTCATGTCCTCAGCGGCTTTTTTCAGTGCCGATCCTACTTCTTCTCTGATCCGTTTCATACTATCGGCAAACTCCTGGGCCGTCGGGTTTTTTGACGTCATCCTCGGCGTGGTTCCTTTGTATGGGTGTCTGCCGTTGTCTGCGTAGAAGGGTGAAACTTTTGTGGCTGAGTGTACTCGGTCGTTATACGCAAACTCCATCATAGGAAGCCATTCATGCCAGTCACTCTGATGATGATTCACGAAAAGGCGGATGTAATGTTCAATTTCTTGATTTATCCGTTCCGTCTGGCCATTAGTCTGAGGGTGGTATGCAGTTGTATAGTTGCTTTCGATTCCCAGCAACTTGTACAGTTCCTTCATGAAGCGGGCGTGGTACTGAGGACCTCGATCGTGGACAATCTTCCGGGGCATTCCATGGACTGGGAATACTTTGTCACGATAGACACGTGCCATCCCTTCAGATGTTATTGTAGTATGCGTGGCAAAGAGTCGTAATCTCTTCGTGAAGTGATCAACAAACACGCTGATGGCATTATATCCTCCAGACTCCGGTAACTCGCCGATCATATCCATTCCGATGATTTCCCAAGGCTCAGATGGTACGTCATGTGGATGTAATGGTCCTACAGGCTTGGTACGATGTGTCTTTGTAGCTTGACATTTTTCGCAGCCTTCCACGTAGATCCTGACGTCCCGACTGATTCCTGGCCACCAGTAATTGCGTGTAATCAACTCAATGGTTTTATAGCGGCCGGGGTGTCCTGCTGTCTGGGCGTCATGATGTACCTGTATGATCCGTCCTCTGAGTTCTTTGTCCTTAGGGACATAGATACGTCCTTGCCAAACTGCTAGTCCATCCTCAGTCTCAAGCCATTCCTTGTCTTTAGATTCTAGGGCGACTTGTACAAGCTTGTCTCGCTGGTTTTTCTTTCTACGGATGAGATTAAGTAGATCATCTTCGGGGGCTGATGTCTGATCCGTTATCTGAGAAATGAAAAATTCTGGTTTTAGCAGCGTGACGTTGGTATTGTCATTCTCCCCTTTCTCAAGGCCTGACATCCGTGACAGGGCATCGGCTTTTCCCATTGATTTCCCAGGCTTATGGAAGAGCTCGATATGGTACTCTGCAATTTCGACTACCCATCTGGCTTGTCGTCGGTTCAACTTCTGAGGTTTCCGGAAATACTGGAGATTTTGGTGATCTGTAAAGACTTCAACAGGTTCTTTTGCGCCCAGTAAGTACTGCCTCCAGTCCGAGAGGGAGTCCATGATGGCCATCATCTCCTTGTCGTAGATTTCATAGTTCCGTTCAACCTCATTGAGTGACCTGGACCTGAAAGCTACCGGTCTCCACTTTCCGTCGACGTTCTGTGACAAGACTGCACCATTAGCGTAGTCAGAGGAATCGGCTTCAACTCGGAACTTTCCAGCTTCTCTCGGGATAATGAGAGTGACGTCTTCGATGATCTGGTCTTTCAACCGATCGAACGCATCCTGTTCAGGAGATGTCCATTCCCAAGTCGCATTCCCTGTGAGCCGTGTTAGGGGTTTGGCAATTTTACTGAAATCTCGGATGAACCGGCGGAAGAAGTTGCAAAACCCTAAAAACAATTGTAGTTCACGTTTTTTCTCTGGTGGCTGCCAGGTTCGAACTGCTTCAACCTTTTTTGGGTCCATCCGGATTTGTCCATTGCCTACGATGATTCCGAGATATTCGACCTCCTTAGCCTCAAAGGTACACTTTTCGGGTTTCAAGTACAGCTTGTTGTCTTTTAGGATATCAAGAACCTTTCTGACGATGACTCGGTGTTCCTCAATGTTGTCCGTGAAGATAAGGATATCATCCATGTAGACAATGACATGTCCTTGATCAATTAACTCTCGAAGGATGTGATTCATGAACACTTGGAACGTGGCGGGTGAGTTTGTAAGTCCGAAAAACATGACCGTAGGCTCAAACAAGCCTCCGTTTGTCCGGAACGCTGCTTTCCATTTGTCTCCTTCCTTGATCCGGATGTTATTGAATCCCCATCGGACGTCCATCTTGGTGAAGATTTTGGAATTCTTTAGCTTATCGATGAGTTCCTGAATCAATGGGAGTGGATATCGATTCTTGACAGTCATGTCATTCAGCTTTCGATAATCCTGTACGGGTCGTAGCGTTCCATCTTTCTTTTTGACAAAGAAGAAAGGTGAAGCCATGGGCGAACGTGACGGTCGTATTCGTCCCGATCTAAGGTTCTCTTCCAGGAATTCGTCTAAAGCCTTCTGTTCTGGTGGACTGAGGGGATAAACTTTGCAATCAACTGGCTTAGAGCCTGGCGTTAATTCTATAGCATGATCCCATGGACGTCTTTCCGGCATTTGGTCAAAATCCTTTTTCCTAAATACATCAGCATACTCGGCAAGGTACGGAGTAGCAGCATCTGTAGTAGTGGTTTGTACTTTGATATGACCTTGGTCGGAGAGATATCCATTCCAATCGAACCAGAAGATCCTTTCGCCGTCGACAAGCTTTTCCTCTGTACCATCATCCTCAGGTGATTCATAGTGTGGCAAATACCCGCATTTGTCAGGACAACGTTCAAACGTTAATGTAGATTCCTTCCAATCAATGCTGGGATTATGATAACGTAGCCAGTCTATGCCTAGGAAGATATCTGTCTTGCCTAAATTGGTAACTGCCATATCTATTCGTTCGGCATGATCACCTATCACCATTCGGACTTGTACGTAACCTTCTATGGAACCATTTTTGTTCAGAGTGCCATCAGCGTTATAGACCGGCATTTTGACTGGTAACTCCTTAACAGTGAGCTGGTGCCGTTCTACAAAATCCTTATTGATACAGGATCCTGTGGCTCCGCTGTCTAGGAGGGCTTCCGTTTCAATCTGTACACCATCGTCGATATTCTCAATAGTCGTTCGCAACTTTAGCTCACGTCCTCGGGTACCTCGGACGAATCTCTTACGACTTTTGAGATTGGTAACTGCTTCTGTTGCGGTTGCATGGTTCAGATTTCGTATAGCCAATACCGTTTCTTCCGATGCTTCTCTGACACGACTTTCAGGCATCCAGGCTCTAAGGATTCCTATAGCCATGGGAAGTTTGTCCATTTGTAACCGCTGCGCCACCCATTCAGGTGTGTTTGGTTCATATCTCACAGGTTTTTTCTCAGTTCGGTTCGTCATTGTAGATAAGTTATTTTCATTGGGTGTACCAGTACTACCAAATTCAAAACTAAATTGACTGTCTACATATGACGATGACGAAAAGTCCGATACTGATTCTGAGATTGGCCCCGGCAGACCTGCGTCTACTGCTGGGGCAGGACAAAACCCAATTCTTTGGCCATAGCCTCCTGATCCTCCTGTGTCATCCGGCTCCACATGCCTCTGACGAACTGCGGCTTCGGTGCTTTCTCTGGACAGAACTTCGCAATGTGGCCTTGCTTGCCACAATGGAAGCATTCCCTGTTGCGACGCGCAGTGTCGATGTCCATCGGTCTGCCTGCACCTTTGAAAGTCGTCCCAGTACCGTCTTTCCTATCCTGGGTAGGTACCGCAGGGGTTGGAGCCTTAGTTACGGGAGCCTGTGTCGTCTGTGGTTGCCATCTCTGATTACTAGGTCCCTGCCCAGCATTCCGCTGGTATCTGTTTGACCAGTTACGTCGCATTTCTTCACGACGCCACCACATGTCATCGATGCTGATAATCTTCTGTTTGAGCTCATTGAACTTCTCGATTCGCTCATTACTGGTGCCGTATACTTGGTCAATCAGCTTCGGTTTTACGTTCATTTCGATCAATCTGATGACATAAGGGGCATCCTTGGCATATCCGGCGTCTCGCATGATAACTTCAGATTCCTTGAAGAAATCCTCTGCCCTCTCACTGGGGCCTTGACAGAGATGTTCTAGCTTCTCCTGTGCGTTCTCTGTGAGTCCTTTGTCTAGGAAGGAGGCATTCAATGCGTCCTTGAATCCTTTCCACGTGACTCGCCATTCTTCTTCGTCGTCATTGAAGTTATCGTCTGTATAATTCTGGACCCAGCTACTGACTTTGGGACCTCGCATGTACGGGACCGCAATGTCAATTCTCTCACTGTCTGTAGTAATCCTGTTCCTTGGATCACGAATGTAGGCAAAGAGGGTACGGCGCCACTCTTTGAACTGAGCCTTGTCGCCATCAAAGATGCTAGGCTCTCTGAGCAACGACTTGCCATGGACATTGGAGGTAGTGGTAGGAGCGGGAGTAGGGTTAGACATGCTGTAGTCGGGTGGTATGTAAGTGGGGATGAATGAGGTGATGTTTTGTTCGATAGAGGATGAAGTGGATGGAGCAGATGAATCAGGGGTGCGGTAACGATCGGTTTGTACCAAAAGTCTAGGTCGTCCTAGTCTTGAGGTAAAATCCGTTGTAGGGAAGACGAGTTACTAATGCAACTCGGTGGTGATGATGGGAAAATGTATGATTGGATTTGTAGAAGTCGGGAGTAATGTGGGGAAGATTTCGAAAAAGAGTACGATGATGTGGGAAGCAGCCTTCCACTCTCGTTTGATGAAAAGATGCACCCTCCCTGTCTAGGAATGGAGCTCGATGTGCACGCGAAGACCCCTCTCCGAAGATTAGTGATCAGTCGACGCTTTCGTCTGCCAGTACGGTGTCGGACTCAACGTTACACCTTTGTACTATAGGCGACACTGCTCGAAGAGAGAGTAGAAGTCTGTGAGGGGTTGGTAAAAATGTGAGCGGGGATAATTGTAATAGGGATATGATCGCGTAGCGTGTGACAGGTGGTAAGAGTAGCTTTGATCTTCTGTCAGCGACTGGTTCTAGTAACGGATGTCACCAGGCGTCACACTCAAGAAAACCTCAAACAGCAGGGCGATAAAGAGAACAAGCAAAGTTCTGGACTAAACCAGGTAGAATAGACGAGATCAAAGCTAAGGAAATACAGCAAGTAACTACAGCTTATATACAAGTAAACAACCCTCTGCCCTAGTAATGCCCAATGCCCTGGGTTAGTGGTAAACATGAGTAGAACATAAGTAATGAAAGCTCGATCGTCATGCTGTATATGTGTTGTGAGACTGCTGTGTTTAATATAAGTAAATGAAAAGCGCATGTTGTATCAGTAAGCATAAATAATAGGTCAGGTGACAAGATAAGACAAGATATAGGATAAGGGAGATAGAAGATAAGACAAAAGATAAAAGATAAGACAAGATAAGGAAGAGATAAGATGAAAAAGAAGTGATCGTAACAAACATTGGATAATCATTTGATCTCTGTAATAATACTCGGAAATCATTTTTGAATATTATATGAATAAGGCCATATAGAGCTGTCGCAGGTATTCCCAGTTCGAAAATAATGAATTTAAATATCTCAATTCAATTTGCGGTATATAAATAATACAAGAATGACAGCCGTGATAATAATCTATCAATCTATGATATACAGGGATACAGCATTCGATCTAATGTGTGGCACAAACTGTTACAATCACTTCTTTTCCATCTTATATTTTTCCTTATCTCTTATTTTATCTTTTATCTTTTGTCTTATCCTCTATCTCCCTTATCCTATATCTTGTCTTATCCTGTCACCTGACCTATTATTCATGCTTACTGATACAACATGCGCTTTTCATTTACTTATATTAAACACAGCAGTCTTACAACACATATACAGCATGACGATCGAGCTTTCATTACTTACACATTGCTTTACTTATGTTCTACTCATGTTTACCACTAACCCAGGGCATTGGGCATTACTAGGGCAGAGGGTTGTTTACTCGTATATAAGCTGTAGTTACTTGCTGTATGTCCTTAGCTTTGATCTCGTCTATTCTACCTGGTTTAGCCCAGAACTTTGCTTGCCTCCTTTACCATTCCGCCATCTGAGGTTTTCTTGAGTGTGACGCCTGGTGACATCTGTTACTAGAACCAGTCGCTGACACAAACTAGGAAAAAGCCCGGCGGGGTTGCTTTGAGATACATCCAGGACATGTTCACATTCCACTTATAGGACGAGGTTATTGGCTCTTCATGAACACTGGCAGAGGAAGTTGAGATATTGACAATATTGCAAACCTGAGAAGAACCAGCAGTCGACGCAGTAATTTGAGTGTTTTTAATTTGAAGCACAGTCTTTGACATGGTCGACGTCAAGCATGCGTAACCGGGGAAAGGGAAGGGCATTTCTGGTTGACATTTTTGAAGTACAACTTTTCATAATAGAAGAGGTTGACAGGCTTGCCAAATTTGAGACTCCGAGTGGCAAGGGCCGCGGTTTGAGATGGTACCACCTGACAGTGAATGCCCGGAAGGAATACAAGTACTGCCGGGCTTGAATTCAGCGGAATAGAATGACTTACCTGAAGCACTTCCGAAACATCCCGAAACCAGTCTATTGACTTTGTATGACTCACTTCGCCTTATCTTTGGAGACGGCCGGACTAGTTGACAAATAAAGGCAGCGGCTATATTTGGGCTACATACAGATAGACGGACACAAAAGTCCACTTGGCTTACGTCAGGTGGCCATGGACCGGCCTCTCATCAGAGCTGTGCGGCAGACACTCCGATATTGGCTTATTGGGGAGGATGCCCCCAGATCCATCACCCACATTTGAATACCTACACATATGCCGTGGTCCCCGGTGCTATGCCGATGTTGCAAATCGGATCGGGTACCATGTGGCCGCACCACATGGCGTACTCCACCCCGTGAATAGCGAGTCATGTTCTATCAATGCAAAGTAGAACCGGCAGGTTAGGGCAGCGGTTAAGCCCTCTGATGAGCCCCTTCGCAAGGGCGAAACCTGCTACAAAGTCCTAACCTTTTGGGTTCGAACCCCGAAAGCTGCCTAATTCTGTGCCACTACATCAGCCAGCATCAGCCTCATTGTTGTTATTCCCTATCTAGCCAGCACCAAATTGATCAACTTCATATCCAGACTCCAGGGAATTAGTTGCAAGGTACTGGGCGAGGTCAACATTTGTAATGTGCACGAGTACCAGCCCAAATTGTGGCTAAAGGACATAACATGATAAATGAGCCAAAATACTGCTTTACCTTTTTCATTACTTACAATGTAGCAGAAATAATGGGTGACATTAGTCAAGGCTTAGAGCAAAGAACCCATAATCAAACCATGTCAGCATTGAATGTAACATCAGCTCAGAAACTCATACACCGGATTCCATCCTTTCCCATTCCAACATTTCACATGGACAAATTTACGCCTTATTCCCCGTCGCACGGATGGACAGAGTCAAATCTACGCGTTTATACTGAAACCGTGATGTTAGAAAAGTCATCGCATGAATTGCGAAACAACGTATGCATGGCAAAATGGCTTTATGAACCGAGACCCCCAGCGAATTCCCATACACATGTGCATATTCAGCATATTCAGTGGCAATACAACTATATGCTCATTCGGGTCAGCTGGCTGTAGCGGATACACTGTTTTCAAGGGGAAAAATTGACGAGCCATATTGCAGATTTGGATGTAGGGCACTCGAGGATCCACATCACTTGTTTGTTGAATGCAAGAGATACACAGAATGGAGGGTTGAGACAAGTAAAGAGATTGAAAATCGAACACGAAGAAAATTAACAGAAAAGGGCTTCAAGGAGACATCCCAAACAAGTCTCCTCAAAACAGCTAAGTCACTTTTTATTAATGATAAAGATATATGGCCTCTACAGTACTCCTTTTACTATCTAGGTCACATACCAAAGCTCGATTCATTACTGCCGTATTCACCAACAATGACACCTATTGCAAGAGAACAATTACTTTACCATCTGGCAGCAGACTGGCACATGCACATTATACGGCTAGTGGGACGTATTTTTGGGGATTATCAACAGGAAATGGCCAAGAGACTTACCTCGAACCATAAACCTCGATGAACCATTGACGACGCCCCAGTAGTAAACTTCCTTCGCACAAAACCAGCAAAGCCTGGCATTTTACTTGATATCTTATGATACTTTTATTACATATTATGGGCACTCCTACTTAAAGTCTGGTTCATCGGGGTTACATGTAGCCTTAGTCCTTTTAGGACACAGATGAATATCATCTTGTAAACTTGTAAACAAGGACTCACCATCCCATGATGCTCACAATGCTTCACAATGTCTGACAATCATTGTACCTGTCTGAAAATTTGTTAGAATGTGTTCGAAAGGTTCCTTCCTGCTAGAATGTATTGCATTGTTATATTACGAAACGGTTATGACTTCTACAATCACGCTCAAGAACATCCGGTTTGTTGTGATGAAGGAGATACCTTGACCAGCAAGGAGTTTTAGTCAAGGAGCGACTGCAGAAGGGCTTTACTTTTATACCGTGGCTGCTTGGATGACCGGTACCTTAGGCCCGTGTGGCCATCCATTCTCCGACTTGATCCTGTGGGAGCACATTGTCAAAACGCCATCAGTTTACAACAATGATATTAGTTCAAAGCAACGGCGAAGAACATATTCACAGCAATGGCGGAGGATATTTCACTTGTATCTGAGATCCCTAGAGAGCTTGTCCTGTTCTTTCGCGAAATAAATTTTCTCTTCCAGTTGAGCAATGATGGCACAGGGTGAATTTGGTCAACCACTCATTATTCGTTGATTGGGCATTTTCATTGACCGACGTATGTAAGTGTATGTACTCCAATTACCATCTCAGTCAAAAACCTTCGAATGAACTCCTTTCACCGGTACCTGCCAACCGTCTAAGGTCGAGGATCGAGACTGAGGTTGCTGAGTTGCTCGTCCAAGCTCGTGACAACAATCTTTCTATCTCTGTGTCGTTCAAAGTGGGCTTCATTAGCCTCGATGAAAGTTCATATCAGTTGAGGATACTAAAAACAATGAAATGCGATAGGGATTCATATAACCTACCTTGTCTGGGCCAATTTTCACAAGTTCCCGCCCTTCCGTGTCCGTTACACGCAATACGTAGATATTCTGATTGATAGACCCACTGCCTTTGAATATTTGCATTTGCTCATCAGCATAAATCTCGAAAAAGATGAACTGTTTGCTTTGTGGCTCAGATCCAGTTTTAATTTGGATACTAGCATCAGACGCGAAGCCCATTTTCGGCTTCTTCATGAATACATATGGCAAGCCGCTCATGAGAAATTTGTTCACCATTTCCATGTCAGCCTCTGAATCTATGTGGATGTAGGCCCTGCGCAAGGCCTTTACCTCGTTCTAGAAAAAAGAGCGAATGAGTATCCACTCCAGTTCTGTCCATTGCTAAAACCACTCACAGAAAGAGGCGTTGCCCAAACATTCGAAAAAGGACCCAAGCCCAAACTAAACACAAAGTAGATGATATTCAGGCACATGTTCAATAAAGGAGAATGCTGGGTGGAGAGGGGGATGGTTGTGGTGATGAACTAAAGAATCCTGCGGTCAAATACTAAATTGTGAGTAGGTACTGTGGCTATTAGATTAAAAAACTTGACTAACACTTAGGGAAGGGGGAGCGGAATATCAGCAGAAAAGTTTCCTTGACCAGCAAGGAATTCTTGGGGGCAACTTGATTTGCACTGCAGTTGGGGTGGTCGATGTCAAATCAGTCGCTTTTTTATCCATTTGCGATGTTTCATGTTCAAAAAACCACGCTTGGATAACCCTTCCAGTGTTCCACATCATCGCTAGAGCGCCGAGCGGTGCTGATCGATGTAATGTAGAGGCCCCGATGGCCGTAACAACAGCCCAACAATTGACAGATTGGCTCCCGACCGTCTTGATTCTGACTCTTAAACGAAGGGGTGTAGGGAGGGTATAGAAGAAGACCGGGCGTACATCACAATATTGTTACTTCCATATCCGAGTCCGTAGCCGCCCTCTCAAATCTCCTTGAATCTTCACTCAATACACTCTTCGCTACTCAATCTCATGTTCATCCTAATCCTGCGCCCCCTCATCCCCTCCAGATCCATAGTCTTTGTCCTCACCGCCAATACCTACTCCGTTGCACAACACGGCATCAGGAAAACCGTCCCCTTGAAATATGAGACAATTACATGAAATTTTCGAAAAGCGTGACAAACTAATCCTAGATTTTCAAAATTTCAGATATTTCTGAAATGTCATACAAAATCAATTTATTTGGAACTTGTTTGATATATTTCTGAACTATATAGGTATAATAGTCCTCATTAAATCTCAAATTCACATAGTTAACAAATTAAGCCAAGAGCTTCTTTGCATTGTCTTTAATTCTTCTCTTCAATGTGAACTTCAAAATCAATCAAATGATGTGATATACCACTGAGTCATGCAGAGATCCAAGGGTCTATAGCTAAGCAGTAAAAAGTAGACACATATGTAGCTAAATGATATGCAAGCATTATCACCCAGAATCATACAGTTTTGAGGATATCAGAATGCTCTACAAAATAATCTATGACATATTGAAGTATGTGTGGATGTCTGTGAAAGGACTGATAAGAAATGAAGGGCTTTGGTCTAATACTGACTCATATGACCATATAGATGGTACTACTCCACCCCACTTGGGATACAGATGTACACTTTGTTGTATCATCTCTACAGAGATCACAGATGCAGCTCGAGAGCCATCTCTGTTAAAAAGTGGTTTGACACGGTAAAGACCACTATGAGGTTCTGGTTTTTGAGAGAATTTTGTGAACCATTCAACATATGCTAAATGTGTAGGCAGCACAATACCCTTGGGAAGAATTAGACGAGCAAGGTGCTGAGATGGGATTGAAAAAATGACACGAATACGGCCAACTTGTAATCCTAGAACCAAGTAAGAGTCTAGTCATGAAGAGTATAGAAATTATGCCTACCTTGGAGAAAGTCCAAGTTGCTAGCATCAACCTTTGGCTGAACTTGGATCAGTGCTGCATCAAATTGAAAGATCTGTGTAATTTGGCCATGTGAATTATAACGACGAGGATGTGCAGCCACAACATCAAGGGTTTTAGTTCCATATAAGTCTTCATTCCTGAATTTGATCCTATGCCAGACTGGTACACTTTGGAATGGAAGTGAAAGAAAAGTTGTCATGTCCTCAATTTGGCCAATAGTAGTAGACTGAGGATCACTGTGCTGAACAATGAACATTTTCAATGCATACTCAAAATTCAATGCTCCATAGCCCTGTTGGTCTGGCTTTATTTGCATGAGTTTTGAGAATGATACCATTTTTCGAGTAGGGAACTTTGTCAGAACATGTGTTAAGCTACACTGCATGTCTTGTAATGATCTTTGGGAACCTGGAAAGTCATAGCGGACCCCTGGGACAATAAAAGGGATGCTTTGAGGATTTAGACCCCTCTGAGACTTGCACCATGAAAGGTAATTGGTGTGCTGTACCACCTTTTCACGTCGTTCCAGCCATTTTGTCATTTGAGAATACTCATCCTTCCGGTTTGAAGCTCGGTATGCATCCTTGGTGAAGTCAATATGGAGACGTTTGGTGGTTTCTGTATTATAGTTATCAGAAGTACCAAAGAGCTTGAACCCAGGGACAAAATGGCATAGATAGTGAATTTTAGGAAAATTGAAATGTTCTTGAGCCCCAAGCTCAATGAAAATATCTTTGTTGGCATGGAAAGTGGAAAGAGAAGTTTCCACCATGGTCAAAGATTCATCACTGTGAATAGGATAACATGACAAATACAGAAAGTCAAGTAATGCACGGGTTGCAATCAAAAGGCGATTTGATTGTGATGTGGTCTTTCTGGGTATATCAGTGACCAAAGCAAGAAGGAAGGTGCACATTTGCTTATGCTCGGTACCACTGACCCGTGAAAGTGTGGTAATGCCTTTGTGAAAATGACGAATTCCATGTCTTGCTGGGAGTCGTCGAATACGTGCATCAACTTCATCAGCCCCAACAATGGTTGTGATCCATACAATGAGATGTTTCATCACCTCTTGATACATCTGGTGGAGAATATCTGGCGTTATTGAGCGGAAAATGTCTGTATAAGGAAGGTCCTCCCAGAAAGGATGTTGAATGGGCTTCATATCAGCATCACTACAGTGCTTTGTCCATTCAGCAGTGTTGATTAGCTTAGCAGCTTGAACAGCTTTAACAGGATCACGAAGCTCTGCAGAGCAGGGATAATCACCAAGCTGATTTTTTGAGACTGTGCACACAGGACTGGTACCATAATAACTACATGTCACAAGCATCTGCTCTGGATAGTCACCAATATAAACAGCAAGGATTGGATGGCAACGCCGTCTAATGCCATCTCCACTTGATAGCACAACACCATTCACACCAGCCTCTTTCAGTGGGGCAAGCAAATCACCCATACAAGCATGAAATAAGTTTGCAATTGACCGTTTTCGTGCTGCTTTAACAGTAATGTGCTGTAAACGTGATGTTGGGAGATAAGCAAGAAGTATTTGACCCTGCTGTGAAGGCTTTTGGCGGATCTCTTTTGGAAGATTTCCAATAGTCAAGTACACTGGATATGCTGATTTGTTCCGGAATAATGTAATCTGAGTTTTATCACTTGACAGGATAATAGGAACAATAGTAGCACCAGGCTTATTCTTTTCAAGCTGTTTCTGTAAAGTTCCTCAGTAGGAATAGCATAACAGGAAAGCAAGAAGTTTTATATGTACCTGAGTACTCCACCACCATTTTCCAGTGTGCATATCATGATATAGCCTATTTGTTTTATTGGCATCAGAATAGTGTCGTTCAGGTGTCAAACATAAATAGTGTGCATGCTCAGGTGAGCCATACAAAGCTTGAATACATTCCATCACTGGTCGTTTATACAGATCCAATGCCTCTCCAGCAATCACTACCTCCTGGCGAACAAAAGCAGGCCTTCGGGCTGGAAGTTTAGTGTCAATAATTGAGTTTAATTCGTCACTATTCTTGTATGAGAGTTGCAGAGCCTCAGATACCTAATCAAAGGTTTTCTGAGTATTGAATTTGAGGAATACATAATATTAAACACATACACCATCAATAGCAAGCAATTCTGAGAATGCAGTAGATCCAGTACCACGGAGTTTGGCCCAATGTGCAATCTCCCAGTCCATACGTGAGGCAAATGGTGCCCACTTATTTTCTTTGATGCCAGGGATATGGGCCTCATAATGAAGAAACCCATCTTTGGAGTCATGAAAGATAGGCAAGGAATGTTCTTGGTCATGTTCAACTACTATTGCCCCAGCCTGACCCCCAAATTGCTCAATATGAATTTCTTCTCGATGAGCAGGCAGGTGACGGAGAAGGGATTTTCCATCCTGCATAGAAACATCTTCATTTTCATCATCTACTCCAGTCTCTATACTTGTGTTTTGTTCATCATATTCCTGCAGAACAGATGCAGGCTCCCGCGCAGGTTCCCAGGTGGGCTCAAGCTCGGGGTCAAGATCAGCCTCAGTTTCCTCATTCCCATTTTCATCATCTTCACAATTATCATCATCAAACCCTGGGAAGTCCTCATTGGAGTAGTCATTACCAAAAAAATCACCCTGAAATAGGTGAATGGGATCATCTTCCTCATCTTGAGAAGCCAAATGTGCCTGAAGGGAAGAGCTGGAAAATTGGGAGTGGTGATGAATCAGAGGATCTACGGGAGACATAAAGCGACTATGATGGATAGCTTGTTTAGAAGCTTCATATGCTTCTTGACATGCAGGTTGACGGGTTTTCTCCAAATGTTGAATGAGATCAGATGAGCGGTTATAATTTTGTCCACAGCCAGAACAAGTGTAAGAGTTATTCGACATTTTGTGGTGAGAATATCAAAAGATCAGTAAAAGGATGAGTGCAACAGTAAACTGTACTAACTGTGACCCCATGCTTGCAGCATGTCTCCTGGAAAGCGGAGTTTTAGGTTATGTAAGTTGTAGTCCATAAATGGAACCCAGGGATTTGTCTCGCAACTTCCCTCCTTTCACTGACCAGCTATCTTCATTGATTCCACCATCATTTAATATTTATCTCCTACTTTCACTACTTGATATGTTTCCTCAGTCGTCGAAACGGCCACGCAAACATATATCCCAGCCTAATAGTCCAGTCATCACAGAGACTGCAGATGTCATTCAACCTCGACAGAGCGCTCGAGCTAGCAATGCTGTAAACCTCACTAGCAAGACAATCAAGACCAGAAAAACTCAGAGTCTGCTATTTTCCTACTTCGATACTATAGCATAACTGACCTTACCAATCTTGCAGCAAATAACAAATCAAGGGCAAGAACGACGCCTCTTCCAACAAAATCAGGCTGTGTCACACCCTCAATTTCCCGTATGCCATTTTCCTTCATATTGTATAATGCTTTCCTTATAACTTTACCTTTATAGGTCCCAAGTATCCTGCACCCAAGATCAAAATAGATTCTTCCTCTGACGAAGGTGACTATTGACTTTAAATCATTAAAACTCAGAGTATTAACCTTCCTTAATAGAACAACTGCTCCCAACAAAGCACAAACGTGCAAAGAAGACTATAGAGCCAGAATCGGAACCAGAACAAGATGATGAAAATGAAAGTGACACATCTGAATATGAGGACGAACTCGATGCAGAGGCAGAGGTTGAAGGAGAGCGCGAAGATGATGCACGGGCATCAAATTACATTCAAGCTGAGGTACGTACTACAACTATGAGTGATAGTTCTTGTCTCTGATCTATGTGAAGGCCGTTCAGTTCTCGCATGGCATGTTTTGATTATGTACAGTATATCATTTCAAAGCTCAATAATCATACTTGCACAGCTAATTCTACCTCTCACTCCGGATCTGGTCATTCTACTGAATCAGTCTTACCCATTTTGGCGGGTAAATTAGAAAAGAGCGAGGTATGTGCACAGTTGTATCTAGTTATTATTCGTTCTCACCAGCGATACGTTACAGCAAATAGTCAAGAAGGTAACCCGTCATCAAGCTCAGAAATTACGATCTGAGGTGCGTCGTCATTCACAGCCTCTTGCTCCACTAACTCTTTCTCAGCTTCCTCAAGTTCGTTCCCGTCCACTTCCTATTACCCACACCGCTGCTCCTACCGCCATTAATCAGCTCCCTCAAGTACATTCTCGTTCACTTTCCATTACCCACACTTCTACTCCCACTGCTGTCAATCACCTCAACGCTGCTTCGGCAGCTCCAGCGTGGTTGGAATGCACAAACATTCACGTCATCAAAAAGGTTCGAACGTTCACTCTTGCTAAGACTGGGCAACCACCAGTTATGCTTCAAATCATCGACAAATCCATCACCTATGGGAAACTGCAAATGATCTTTAACCACGAATACTCACCGCTTCACACATTCAAAATCAAACAGATGGCGCACGCGTGTCTCATGGAGATAGCTGAAAGGTCAGGTCACAATGGGGAAAATGATGTCTGTGACCGGCTTGAGCATGGAGACCACGATTCATACAGTATTCCCTTGGTAACCTATGTGAGCTATTATCTTGACTCTAACACAGGCAATAACATCTCTTCACAGGTCAGTAGACGCATTGGAAATGAACGTGCTGATCTCAAGGCTCATTCTTCAACCATCCTTCAAGCATTTGGATTGGCAGACCATGTGGGTCGTCTCGAAGCAGGTGTATTGGCTCGCAGACGCACCTACTATTATCCCGAGATGCCCAATGGGATGGTGAGCTCCCAAAACTTTCTCCGATGTATTTTATTGATGCACAATTCAAAGCCGGACTACAGGAAGCCTTTCGAACACCCTGTCTTTGCCAGTTTTCTGCGGGAAGCTTTTTTTTCGTCAACTTACTATGGCAGCATTGTCAGGCGCAACTTTCATCTATTCAAATCTTCGATCTCCGAGAAGTCAGAAGAGCTCGAGGTAACCAAAGGTATGGTAGCTCTTGCAGCTGCGGCGGTACGTCGTTTCTCATTTCGACTATTCTATCATTAATAACTTACTTTAGATTCATGCTTGCCTACATGATTATTCGACGGGAATGAAGAGCAGCTTTCCAGCCCTAGAACTTGATGGGGTTTGGAGTTTAGCCATTGACATTCTGGAAGGGATTGAAAGTAGGAATCATGCGAAGTACCACAGGCTCATGCACAAGCTTTTTGTGGAAGCGACGTGAGTTTTCATTGACATGATGATCAATAGTAGCTAATTATCCAAATTTCTAGTGGGAATTCGATGACGGCTCGAGATGGCTGGTGCAATCAGCAACATCTTGATGCTATTGATTGGGATGCTATCGAGAACAGTGATGATGACAGCAACGGAGATGATCATGCTCATGTCTACCCCAGCCCCGTAGGTGACTCTGACAATGTTGCATTGGCACATTCTGGAACCGAAGCCTCAACTGCTCCTGCTCTTACTACGATCAGTACATAATTGGATTGACATTATCTTCTCTCCTTACCTACTTCTTGTTTCTAATCTCTCATTGATCTCAAAGACCACAATACATACTGCCTCTGCTAATCAATATGCTCATTTTACTTCGTTGAATGAACAATGAATAAACCTGAACATAATTATGCTCGAAACATAGTTATGTATACAATGTTACTGCAACCATGAGATACATTGACTCAAAGAATGTTCGAAATTTCAGAAACCTACTAGGACCATGTGTGAAAACATTGTAAAGGATGCTCAAAGTGTTCGAAGGCTTCAAGAAAGTTTATGACATTTCAAAGTGGGCCGCCAAATTTCGGAAATTTCTGAAATTTCCCAAATCTGTGATATCTTCGTACGTTCGATACTTTCATCAACCCTTTCTGTAGGTAATCGTCAATTGTTAATGATTTCAAGGGGACGGTTTTCCTGATGGCCTTTGGATGACCCTTGGTTATTATCGAGATAGGCTTACTAAAAGGTGTATCGAACAGGAGTCTGAAATTTCCTAGCCAATGTGGAGATTAGGCTGTATATCGTGTTCGAGATAAGGAACTAGGATCAATACTAGATTTATACATACACGGGGACAAATCAACATCACTGTGATTTTCCGGCCTCCAGATCGTCTTGTGCGACATGGTCACTAGCAAAACTGCTACCAGCTGTCGTCGAAACGTCACGAACCTCTCCTTCAACAAATCTGATAGTCGAGAGATGAGATGGCATTGCGAAGCCTGTGCTACGAGTAATTTTGTCTCCATGGGGCGAGTCCGATTCTGCGACGTTGGGTGTCGCACTAAAGGTCAGGTGAAAAGATTCTGCCAGTGGAGCGCGCTCTAAATTCACGAGGATAATCACTGCCAAAGGATACATTGGCTACAGAAAAACAAGATCAGCATTCTCCGCATTAGGCGCAGAAGGACCGGGAGGATAATCACTACTAGCTCCGAGAATAGCGAATTGAATATTAGATAGGCAGCAGTTTCGTTTTCTGTGGGGTTTGCAAAGTCTTCCAGGGTGAGAAAAATTGCATAAAGGAGCTAGGGTTCTCGATGGGATCTTTTGGGATACTACTGATAATGCGAAGAACTGACTTGCAAAACGCCTAGGACCGTCCCAGACTCGACCAACAGGAGCAAGAGGCGTTCGACTTGCGACCGGTGTTTTCCGTTGTACAGTGCCTTGACAGTTTTGTGGTGCTCCCTGAAGGATAAAGAAAGACCCCAAGAGAACTCAGTCCCACTGTTTACTGTACTTTTGAGGAGTAGATACTTACAGTAATTTGGCCCCGATAAACAAAGTAGCAACAAGATTTGCAACCAGAGAAGTCCAAATCGATGTCGCACTGATAGCAAGAACAGCCGTTTGTAGACTCTCAGGTAGATTTGCTACATCGCATGCGCTAGTGATTATGAGCATTGCTGTAGAGAAACATTTTTGAAAATCAGACTCGTGAGCTGAGATACAGATGCAAACTGGGAAGAGGACCAGGGAACGATCGGGACAAGACAATCGAGGATCGATTGACTCACCTCCATTCAATACCATCAAGATCACCAAAAACCATTCAGCGATCCTGTTCCCTGTATATATTGCATAAGCTCGCCATATAACTGTAGCGTCTCCGACAAGAAGCTAAATTATGTTCCGACAGCATCATTTCTATTCCAATAGTATCTTAGAGGAACACGAACATTGAGATTTGATGCCCAAATACTCATGCGAGACCACGGTAATGCTTTTGCATTTGCGACGTCTGCTTGTGCTCCGAGGCCTGCACCGTTACTGAGAGGGGTGAACACATATTTCGTTCGAACGAGCTCGATCGCGACACTGATAATGTATGCCCAGGTGTTGAGGCCCAAAATGAGAATCGTTAGACCAAGAAGATATTGATGCGGACGAGAACTCGGGATCCCGGATTTCCTGTCGATGTATAATGAAGTGAGCGTACTCCGAAGGAGGATGAAACGTACAGAAGTAGGGCCACCGCTGTGAAAGCAAGGAGAAGGTAAAATCCTGTTATCATGGAAGCAAGTAAATTTTTTTTGGGACCATATCATCGAAAATCGGACTGACCATACATGGAGCAAATCAATGCCAACTGTGCGATATTCCAATACTCCGTTACTCCGATTGAAGCTAACAACGCAGTTTCTTCTGGTGTCATTGTTTCAGGAAGGCTTAAAAGGGAGTGCAAGCTGAGCGCTGGGAACAGGCAACAAAATCAGTCCTCCATGAAGTCTGTCGTATAAATAATGCTGAAGATGACCGTGACCACGGGCGTAATGCTCAAGAGCAATGCATTGAACAACTTCGAAGCACCAGGGTTGCATCGATGTCACTGCGAGGTGGTCTCGTTCAGTCCCATTCCCATGTATCTCCGTCGATTCCGGAGTTTGTTCCTGACTCCTGAGTTATCCTCCACTTCTTTTGAACAGCGCTGAACATATAATCACAGATAGCTTGCAATCCTACGCGTGTCACGCACAGCCTGAGGAATCAGGATATGGCTGGAAGATAATTGAGGATAAGTGCCACTAGAGATTACTAACTCCGGTATCCTACATACAGAGAGGGAAGGGAGGTGAATTGATTAAGGATTGGTTTGCAGGAGATCTGGACACTTTTGAATGAAACAAGATGGTAATCACCTACCCGTGCTCGGAAGTTGGATAGAATTGGATCAAGGCCTAATTAAGGCTGGCCTGTTTCAGCCTGCTTCTGTAGTGGATGCGCCCTGTGTTGAAAATCCTTACGGATCCGGAGAAAGCAAGGGAATGGTTACAAGAAAATGACATGGGGATATGGATTTTGAAGAGAAAATCAGGTACATACCAACAGAAAATCACAAGTGAGTCAGTAGGAGTCAGGTCAGGTCAGTTCTGAATGAAAGTAAATGTAGCGGTAGATTTTCACACTTCAGGACATGATTTGAAGATCTGTGTTTGACGCTGTTTGGCGGTTTGAGGTTACAGTATTGAACGTGTTTCGTTAAGAGAGAAAACAGAAGATTCAGAGCTGTACGTACACGCCACAATAGGGAAAGCATCGAGACTCTCCGAGTCTGAGAAACCGTTAGAAGTGTCATATCTTCAGCCGACCAGCTCTGAGTATTATCATTTCCAACTTGATGGACTGCCGGAGATATGCACTTTTAATACTCGTAAGTAAGTCTCAGTGACTCGTGTAGCCAGCCCGAGCTAGACAGCGGTTCTTGTGACTGATAGCGAAAGTTACGACTGACGAAAAATACAGGATTGTGTTCTGACTTTGTCGTGGATAGTGATTCAAATTAATTGAGTATCGTAGAGCAAGTAAGGTCAGAGATATCGGCCAAGGTATGGGTATGGCTGAACGGTCACTCGAAGGAGCTGGTAGTTTGAATTTAGCCGGAAGTCGTATTAGTTGGCCGTTAGGATAAGTCGAAGTCTGAAGCTGAAATCTCTAGAATCAGGAGCTCCAATCAAGAGATGGACTTGAATACATACAGGAGTCGACCCCCAAAGTTTTTTTTTTTCGATAGGCTTTCCAAGTGCGCATCGTTCGACTTATAGGTATTCAGCCGCGCTATGATATCCTTCCGCGCCTTCTGTGATCATTAACCACGTCCCAGTCTCCATTAAGATGCTCGATACTTCATCTGAATTATCCAAAACTGAGGGAAAACCAGGGAAACCAGGGAAAACCGGATTCACCTCTTTACAGTAAACTTTATTCATACTGTTTTCCGCTGCCCAGGATTTTGTGTGAACATTATTTTTTGAATATAATAAAATTGCCATTTCATTTCAAGTACATAGATAGAGGATGAAGGCAGAACTCGAAGTTGTAGACCATCCAAGATATTAGATAAGGCAGGCAGGTAACACCCGGTAACACGTTGTAACACTGCTGTAACAGGTAACATTGTCACCCAACTGTCACTTACAACCTTGTAGTACTACCGTCAAAAGATCATCTTCGTACCGGGAAGGTATCTGGGAGGGTACATACAGGATATACGGTATACGGCTTACACAGGATCTATCACCACGATTAGGATTCACCAGGACCTACTAGGGATTTCTGGTACTTGGCTTCTTGCCATTGGAGTCTGTTCGAACACTTTTGAACGCTTCGGAGACGCTTTGAAGACCCTGAAGACGCTGTGAAGACTAGCCTCGAAAATTAACTGAATCTTTGGCCCATTCATAGGCGGCGTCCACTGTAAAGGAAGGAAAGGAAGGGAAAGAATAGAACAGAACAGGGAAACTTGGGAAATATTGGGCGCTTGGACAAGCAAGAACGAACGGACAAGGGTCTAAACCGTTGAACGGATATAACGGAGAGATACAACGAAGAGGGTCATAGAGAGCAGGAATTCTAGCTTGTTCGCCGTCGAATTGGAATCGAAAATCTTGCATCGATGTATCACGCAACTCAGCAGCCCCAACAATATAACAACACAATCACCACCACTACGGGATATTTTTCTAATACGGCGACAGGGTATTCTTCTGCATCTGATACAGATACATCGTATGATGACCACCACCACACATCCACTTCACATTTTATATCTCATCATCACTACCTCCCTTCATACGCCTCAGACTCGGAACATTCCGAGCATTCTTCCCGCTCTTTCTCCTCCTCCGAAGACCCAAACAACTACACTTCCCGGTCTTCGCCTTCTTTAGCCGATGACCCTTCTCCAACCGACTCCTCCAACTTGACCGACTTTCCGGCGCTGTTCTGCCGCGCAAAGTATGATTATACCGCACAAGACGCTTCAGCGTTGTCGTTTGTCACCGGGGACATCATCGAGGTGCTGACGCAGCAGCCGTCGGGATGGTGGGATGGTTTGCTAGGCGAAGAGAGGGGATGGTTTCCGAGTAATTACGTGATAGTGATCAGCGAGGAGGAGGCAGAGAGGGAGTGGGAAGGAAGGGAGACTACGGAAGGGGGGGATAATCAGATGCAAATGCAGATGACAGGCGGACAGGGACAGTCACATAGACATACTCAATCCACGTCTTCGGTGGTTGATATGGGTCAGGCGTTAATGGGAGGATCGTCGTCGTCGTCAACGGACGAGTGGTTGGCTAATACTATAGCTGAATCTAGAAGTATGGGCATAGACGACGATCAAGGTCTCGGTGGTCCAAGTAGAGGAAGAGGAAGAGGAGGTGCAGAAAGCGACTTTTGGATGCCTCAAGTTGCTAGTAACGGTCAAGTAAGTTTCTTTTTTCTCGATTTCCATGATTAGAGATTCTCAAAACAAAATTTCGTTGACATAGATATTCTACATCAACACTAAAACAGGCGAACAATCCCGGGATCTACCACAAGAAGCCGAGGATGATATAGATTTGTCCATGACAGACGACGCCCCGCTGGCTCTGGCTCAGTCTTCGTCGTCTTCTCGCGCCGGTCCAGGGGTTCTCGGGTACGCTACAAGTAGTGGTCCGTACACTGACCTCGACTCGTCGTCTGCATCCTACGCCAGCGGTAGCTCTAACTCCCAATTCCAATTCCAACCAGGCTTTGGACTCCCCCGACGCACAGACACCCCTGAACCCTGGATCCGTCGTCTCGCAGATGATGGACTATCGTACTATTACCTGAACCAGGTCGATGGGAGAGTTCAATGGACGAGACCGGAGTCTTTGACCTCCCGCGGTGCAGGATTACCGGAGACGCCGACGACGGCTGTCCCGTTACCTTTACACGGGAGAGCGAGGTCGGATAGTGTGAATAGCTTGACCGGTGGTGGGCATCATGTTTACAGTGACTCGAGCGATGTGGATGTATCCCTTGCCGACGAGGTGGATGATGCGAAAGGAAAAGGGAAACAAAGATTGAGAGGCCATGCACATTCTGGGTCTATCAACACTATTGGGACCACAGGAACTACAGAGACAGCTATAGCTTCTGGATCTGGACATTCCCATTTAACGACGTCTTCTGGAGGTACATTCACGGGTACACTAGCCAATTCCAATGCTCATAATGTCCCACTCTCTTCATCCCATTCCCCTAATTTCCCTCAAGGACCCGATCCTCCTCACAAACAACTAACTTCTCTTTTGCAACGTCAACCAACTCCGATTTCAGTGTCCTCCGACTCCCAACAAGCCCTCCTCCTCGCTGCTCAGCTCCAATCGGCGTTATACCCACCTCCGCCAGAAGACCCGCTGGACATGGTGCATCGCGCGAGGGACGCTGTCGAGCGCGTAATTGTCAGATTGAAATCAGGTGGGCTGGTAATTTTGGGTGAAACGAGTCCGAACCAAGAAATGAGCACAGGTTCAATGGGAGGCGGAAGAGAAGAAAATACATCTGCGATGGCGGATCTGGATACGCTTATTGAGGATGTGGTTGCAAGTGTGAGGGGGCTGTTGTATGTCTGTGGCGCCGGGCCGAGCACAACGGGTGGAAGTGCAGGTGGGTCAAGAGAAAATGGGGTTATTGCAGCTGGGGGAGGAGGTGGATTGGAAGCGCTGGTTCCGAAAATCATGATTGGAATAACCCCTACCGTTGCCTCTACCTCTATCTCTGTTTCCGCCGCCTCCCCTTCCGAGTCCTCCCCCTTACGTATCCACACTCGCACCGACTCCCGTTCTCAATCCAACCCATTAAAACCCTCCCAGCGCAAGTTAACAGCGACCCTTTCGAGGTTGGTGTTGTCTGCGCGAGCGATAAGGTATGTGCGCTTGTTGGTTGTTTGTTTCGCCTTGGGTTTCTTTTTTTCGTTCTCTATCTTTTTCACTTGTCCTTTCCTTCGTTCTTTCTCTGACAATTTATTTCTGCTTAGGTACGATTCCGCAAACGCCAGTCCGGAAAGCACAATTGAGCGCATCCGGGGAGACGCAATGGAGCTTGGACGAGCGATCGGTGCGTTTGGAGTGGAGGTGCGAAAGGTGTTGGATAAGTTGGATAGGTTAAACGAAGACGAATTATACGTAAGTGTGTTTTGTTTTTCGTTGCTCCCTCAACTCATCTTTATTGACTATCGATCTAACGACGACAGATCAACTTGAATCTCACTTCCAACATTGACCTCGCCCCGATGCTCCTCAAACTGAACCTAAACCCGACCCTTCTTTCCCTCGGCAAAAAACGTCTCACGGCTGCATTCGATCCAACAAATTTAGGGTTGGGGATGCCGGGTTCTGGGAGGGCAGGGAGTTGGACCGGGTTTGGGTTCGTTGCGGAGGACGACGTAGATGAATATGAAGACCAGGATATTGAGAGTGAAGTTGTGGAAAGAAAGAAGGTCCACGGACACTTGAAGAAAGCGAATGGTGTTGAGGGAAGTAACGATACCGATACTGGTTAGTCTTTTTCCAAAGGATCCCTCGACAGGTTCTGGCTCGAATTGATTGATCATTGTATGTTGTTGTAGACCTTTCGGACTTTTCAGAGTTCTCGGAACGCGAAAGCGAAGGAGAAGGGTCGGAGGTGTCAGAGTTCTCGGAAGTCGATTCGGGAGTGGATATCGAGTTTGGTGACTCGTCGAATTCCGATGCGTCTTCGGTGGTGGTAAGACGTAGTAGACCTAGGCGAGCGCCGAGAGGAGGTAGAGGGAAGAAGAGGAAACGGTCACCTGGCCATGGGTCTGGTATCGGTGTCGGTTCACATTCTTCAAACCAAGCACCCGAAGGAGTAAATGCGCAGTCAAACCAGAACAACCCAAAATCGTCCAATCCAACAAAATCCGGCAATCACTCATTGTCACACTTAGCGAAGAAGAAAAACATGCCGACGAGACCTCCCACGAAGTCTCTCTCACCAGACCTCGTTTCTGATATCGCAGCTTCTGTAACGAGGTTGGATGCGTTCCTTGGGGTACTGAATATCGCTGTTGTTCAACAACAACAACACTCCCCTGCTGAAAGGAACAATACGAACGCACAGCAGTACGGATACATCCAGCGGGCACAGCGAATCCACCAAGTTCAAAGATTCGCGAAAGACGTAATAGGACAGGTCCAGACTGTGCTCGAGTTAGTAGATGATGTGGATGTAGCTGAGAGTGTGGTTTTGGACACACCGATTTCGCATGATATGACGTTATCGCAGTCGGTGGGCGGGCCGCTAAACAGCTTGCTAGAGGAGAAGACGAAGGTGGTGATATTGAGTTCGAATGGTGAGGGTTCGAAAGATGAAAGAGAGGGAGGTCGTGCAGCCCTCTCCTCACATCATCCCTCCCATTCGTTGAGCACGGTCGAAACTACGGAAACGGTGGATACAGTGGACACCCGAATGTCGTCTGTCTTCACACACGAGACTGGGATATCGTTGAACGGGTCATCGTCTTCTTCACATACCTCACATACCTCGCAATCACTGAATTCCACACCGATACTCGATGATAACTCGCATCCTTCTTTTATCTCGAAACCTTCACCTTCCTTCGCGCATACCCAAGTTGTATCATTCCCCCCCCTCATAAACTTGTCGCAAACGCTCCCTACAGCCCGTGCGCTCCTGCGCATGCTCGAAGTGAGTGTGCAAGCTCTATACGACGACGCTGCGGCGCTTTGGGGACATGTGCAGGTTCTGAGAGTCGAGGGAAGTGAATACCCTTATTCACATTCATCATCCTCGTCATCCAATATTAACTCCTCTTCGAAATTCCTCTCTTCCTCATCCTATCATTCATCTGATGATTCATTTTCAAATCAAACCGACCCCGTGATGACTCTTTCCGTGGTAAACGTCCTTTCGACCGCTATCAAAGCCAACGCTGCCGTGGTGCTGCAGATGCTTGATAAGCTTCTGGCGCTTGGAGTTGAGCAGAGGGCGATTGTGGAAGCGGTGTTGGAAGTAGAAGATTCGGCGGCATCGGGTGTTGCGGGAGGTGATACGATGAATACAAGGGGCACGAATGGTGTACGGAGATGGGAGGAGAGTGTCCGGTGGAGTAAGAGGGTTAGCAGGGATGTGGATAGAGATGCTAGCAAGAGAATGAGCCATCAGAGGAGCAGTATGATTGCAGTGAGGCCAAGCCTCGTGACAGCTCATGAGGGTATCAGGGATGGCATGGGTGAGAGAAGAGAGAGTATGATTAAAATGAGACCGGCGTCGATATTGCCTGCCTCCATTGGACCAGGTGCGCAAGGAGGAGGATATGGTGGTGGTGGTGTTCCGACAGCATTACAGCCTGGGTATAATATGTCTAGATATGGTGGATATGAAGGGCAAGCCCACGAAGTTTATGATGAATATGGACGTGGTACGTCTCCCTCTTTCCTCAAAAAATTCATCTTTAATTCACTGACTACTCTATAGGTTCCTCGTCTCTTCCGGCCTCCCAGATGGTAGGAAGAGGAGTCACGGTGCCAGGCATCGTTGGGTTTGATGGTGACGATGAACTGGGTTTGGAAGATGCGTTTTCGAGACCGCAAAGGTCTATACGGTTGGAGCCGATTAGGTTTCAGGGTCCTCAGAGTCCGGATGCGTATGGCGTTCCGGCTTCGCAGATCATTCAGAGTGGGCAGGGTAAAGTGAGTTCCTCAAAATCCTCCGTCATAACATATAACTGACATCGGACGGGGTTCTCTTTATTATTATGAAATGTTAGCTTCAAGCCTCCGGCTCGTCTGCGTCGTTGAGTCAGCTCGAACAGTCAACGGATTATTCTTCGTACTCTGGTCAATTTGGGATGGATCAACAGGGAATACCACCGATGCCAGGTAGTATAATGAGGAACGCGAGTGCGCCTATGGTCACCACTCTCACTAGTCTCAATCAGCCTCAATACCTGAATCAAGCTCAACACAACCAGGCTCAGTATCAGACGCAGTATCAGAATCAAGCTCAAGTTCAATACAATCAAATTCCTAAGGTGCGGACCATTGCTCAGAATGTACAAGGGTTCCCTGAGCGGAACCAGAATGGTCAATATCCATCTAATTTTGAGCGTGGTTATGGTGCGATCAACTCGAATGCGAATCCTAGTGAGGGTGAAGATACTTTGTCCGGTGGGTTCAATTATTTCGACGAAGACGACGAAGATGAGGATGAAGTGCTTGTAAGAGGTTCGGATGATCGTAAGTTTTTGTTTGCCGCCCGCATCAACACTAATAATTGTTTCCTCCCACCAAGCACTAACACCTAAAATCAAGGGTTCCGGCCCTCCCACCCCTGCTAAACCAAATAAGATATCGAATAAAATATCAAGCAAGGCAGCCAAAATCCTCGGTGAAGAAGCACCGCCGTGGTTCCTCCTCCCGGACGAAGGCAAAGGTCCGCAGGAGACGGGGTTGGTGGTAGATCCGGAGGATAAGAGTGTCAAGGGAGGATCAGTAAAGGCGCTTGTAGAAAGGTTGACGGCGCATGATACAACTGGTGAGTGTTGTTTCGGAATAATGGATAATCAAATAGTGGTCGTTTACATTGTCGGTTGATTCACTAACTAAATCTTTGGCTTTCTCTCTATTCGCCTCATAGACCCAAATTACTCGAAAGCATTCCTCATGACATTCAAATCCTTCACGACTCTCAATGATCTCTTTGACCTCCTTGTCGAACGATTTAGGATACAGCCTCCCTCTGGTCTCGCCACGTTGCAGTTGAGGCAGTGGACGAGTAGAAAGAGGAATATTGTTCAGTTTCGGTGCGTCAAAGCTCTTCACTGTTGTGAAAAACTAATGGTTTTCTTGTGACAGCGTAATCAACACATTCAAATCAATGCTCACCGATGAAGACATCCTCGAAAAAGATGATTTGTACATCCTCGCTCGAATGAAAGAGTTCGTGTTGTCGGAGGACGTAGCTCAAGTTAGCGCATCGCGGTCGTTGTTGGCGTTGATTGAGAGGGTGGTGGGTAACACGGCTTCTTGTGCTCCCCGTCTGTATTGCTCACTTTTCATTTTGTTCGACGTATCTCGCGCAGCAAAAATCTGGTGAAACCAAGCGGATCGTCGTCAAAGCTGCGCAAACGGCTCCTGCACCCCTTTTACCAAAAGGTTTTTCCTCGATCTCCTCAAACCTATCGAGTATGGCAAATATGGGCTCTTCTTCTGCGGGTCCGTCTTTTTCTCCTCTTTCTCTTTTCTTTGGGAAACTTAATCGCGTCTCCGTGCTTTTTCCAGCCAAAAGGCTTAAACTCACCGATATCGAACCACTTGAACTTGCTCGGCAACTGACGTTGCTCGAATCCGCGTTGTATCAGAAGATCCGCCCGATGGAGTGTTTGCAGCGTGCTAGAGAAGGCGTCGGCGCTAAGGACAAAGACGGTGGATCTGGAGGTGGGATGGATAATATTGCGTACGTGATCCAGACGAGCAATAGAATTGCAGATTGGGTGGCAGAGAGTGTTTTGAGTAAAGAGGACTCCAGGAAGCGAGCTGCCACGGTTAAGCATTTGATATTGGTTGCTGATGTACGTCTTTTCTCTCGCTGTCACTCGTTATCTTTTCAATCTGAACCGTCCCCGTCAAATAGCGCTGTCGAACTTTGAACAATTTCTCCACCATGATCGCCATTGTCTCCGGTCTTAATACGCCTCCGATTCGTCGTCTCAAACGCACTTGGGAACTAGTCTCTCAACGACACATGGCGCAATTTGGAGCTTGTGAGGTGACGTTGGATAGTAATCGAAATTTCAACAAGTATAGGTCGATGTTGGCTTCCGTAGTGCCTCCTTGCGTACCATTCATTGGTAAGTTCTTTTCAAATAATTTTCTGCCCTCGCTGGCTTCATGTACAAAACCTCCTGTCACTCTCACAGGCGTTTTTCTCTCTACCCTCCAATTTATTCAAGACGGGAACAAAGACCTTCTCTCCGACGGCGTAGTCAACTTCAAGAAGCGCCAGATGGCGTCCGAAGTTATATCTGATATCAAGCGTTGGCAAGCGCATACGTACAATCTCCAAGTCGTGCCTGCGATAAGGGACTATATTGAGGAGTGCTTGAGCGCGTATGATGAGACGGATACGAGGATGAGCAGCGATCGATTCTGGCAGATGAGTTTGGAAAGGGAACCGAGAGAGAGGGAAGATGAGAAGATGGCGAGGTTGCTGCAGGAGAGTGGATTTTTGTGAGTTTAGTATAAGGATCAGGATTGACGTCGACGGATGCGAAAGTGGCTGTCTAACTGTGCTATGCAATATGCTCTCTCTATGAATTTCTTTTTGTTGATTTTCCGTCTTTCGCTGTCGCACTCCTTGGTTTTTCTTCCCTACCTGTCTCATCTGGAACTTCTTTCGTTGCTTGTTTTCTCCCATAGCCTTCTTTTCCTTCTTTTGCGTTGCTGGGACGGTTTTCGACTTTTTTTTGTTCTGCTCATTGTTATATCATCCCACAAATTAATAATCTCCTTTTGTGACACCCCCGATGAAAGTTTATTCCATACTCATAATAATCAAATATCCTCAACCTCTCCCCCCAATTCCCCTATAAGTATGTACTGGTCCCACACAACTTTCTCTTTCCTCTCAAATATTTTCTTGGAATTGCTTCATACTATCA
This sequence comes from Lentinula lateritia, assembly GCA_028011325.1. Taxonomy (NCBI): domain Eukaryota; kingdom Fungi; phylum Basidiomycota; class Agaricomycetes; order Agaricales; family Omphalotaceae; genus Lentinula; species Lentinula lateritia. The sequence continues at coordinate 258,467 of JANVFT010000068.1, forward strand.
TTTATGTTCATGACTTTTGCTTGACCTTGTTGATTCACCCTTTCTGTAAATCTCTTTTCTCTCAAAGTAAACCTGACTTCAACCGTACAATATTGGAGGGGTCTGCCTATTGGTATGTCTTTTTGTTATTTTACTTAAGTACTAGTTTGCACGGTGTTTTGATCTTTGAATGAAACCTGCACGTGACGCATCATCCCTGCATCAAAACGCGTGCGGCGTTGTCACCTTCAACAGTTTGTCTCCCGTCTAATCCGTCGGTTAAAACCTGTTCAAAACCTACGCGGGAGTTTTTCTCTCCGAGTCAATCAAGAGGGACAAACACAAAGATCTTCCCCAAGTCACTCCAAGTCATCGACGGAACAACTTATGGGCTTCTACCGATATTAAATACGAGACCCGAGCCAATAGCTTCGGACGTTGACACCAGGTTGACACTCATTCGTACAGTTCTCAAGTTGTGTTTATGTAGTCTCGAGACTCTACAGCGTTGTTGCCAGTTTTTGCACTGTTACAGCGGTGGCTTCGGTTTTGGACCTTATGGCAACTTGCATCAAGCAGCACCGCCCAGAAGGCACTTGATGCTCATTGGAAGGGTCATCTAAGCGTGGTTTACTTCGCAGATATACAGATAAGTAGCGACTAATCCGTCGTCCAAGCCCCCATCTGCAGTGCGAATTGAGTTTTCTTGCTGGTCAAGGAAATCTTCATTTCCCAGTACACTCACTCAGTTCATACTTCCCAAGTAAGTTGATTGTAAAATGTAATCTTCATTTTCCTTGCTCACTAGCAATCACAGAACAATAACAGGACTCCAGTCTTCAACTTGAACTGAATTTTACATTCCAATTTGATTGTCATGCGTATCGACATTGTTTGCTTCATACTTGGTCTTGGATCCTCAATTGTGAACGTTGCTTGGGCAATGCCTTTGTCCATGAGTGATCACTTTTGAGTACGACACCAGTACACTGATGTCCTTTTTCTTCTCTTTTTCTATCTTCCATTTTCGCCTCACCCTATTTGTAGACGGAGGGAAACACCTTGGAGATAAGGAATCCCGAAGTGGTCGAAATTCACTTCAACGAGCACCCTGAAAATTGGGGCCACCCTACAGTCGTAACGAATTACCTCCCAGAGGGTTTAAAGTATGGATTCAATGTCCTCAAATCAATGGGATCTCCAGGTTCCACAATTCGACTTGCAGATGATAATCCTACTCCAATCTCTTCAACTACTAGGCTTTATGTATTTTATTTCACTGCCAGTGGACGCCACTACCGCGGACAGCTCAATACCGTGATTAATGTAAGCACAGTCACTGACTGTTCGAAAAGTGAGATGGCTGTGTACGATGACAAGAATGATCTCGTTCTTGCAATTGGACCAGTATGTTATCTGGCACTGATACATTATGACTGACTGAATATTGCCTGTATCCAGGGAAGCAAAAGCAATCTCATATTCTCTACTGGGAATCCCAGGGAGATTGGCTCTGTGGGAGAGGTTGTTCATGATCAAGAAGGGAATCTATCACATAGTATGAGCAAACTTAACATCTTCTAGATGAATGGTGGTCAGTGGTATTGGATGGACCTATTGTCAACGTGGTCAAAAAGACAGGAAAATCGGAGGAGTCCAGGAACAGCTGGTACATATGTACAGTACTGAGTAGTCCTGGCCATAAAATCCCTTGATGAGAAGCATTTTCTGACAAAGAGTGCTCCAAGCTGTTCAGAGAGACAACATCGATACTCATCAGTATCCTTTGGTAAGATCCTTCTCTCGTGCCCAGAGGTGGGATTTGCGGTTTTGAGGGGATTTCTCCGTATCAAACAGCTACAAATGATCTGAACAAAACAACTCGACGAAATCGTCTCGGGTACATGATAAGAAAAGTTTATGAACTGACTGAAGACAAAAGCCTGGGAAACTTTGGCTGCGCGATTTAGGCTGAACACTCTTACGGGAAGTCATCCAATACAATATCCTCCAACCTTTTCAAACACCGGAAAACAGCGAAGAGAATTGGACTCTGCAGTACACCCTAGTACACCAGAGTACACCCCTTCGAAATGTGACAATAACATACGCACACAAAAAGAAAGAAAAGATCACCGTTGCGTTCATGAGCCATTTCTTTTGTATTCGCTCGACTGTTACTTTTCTTATTGGAGACCGATCATATCAGATCTTCCATCATATGCTTATATCCCTCAACAGTCGAACAAATAAAATGCCAGTCAATTTCGAACATCCCCCAAACTGCCAAAGCTTGACTGCTACCTTCACTTTCCGCATCGAGACACGGACCTTTGCGCTGGTTCGGTGAGTGCTGTTTCTTGATTTACTGCATAATAGTGGCCTGTCTCTCTTTGCTCGCTGGTACAGTTGACATGACCGCTGATTCGTCGGTTTTCCACATAGCGACATAGATTGTTTTCGCTGGTCGAAATATCTCTATTCTAAATTCTACAACCTTGAAGATTTGAGGCCCATTTTGGTAGGTTTAACCTCCCTTTGAGCTTAGGAGACATGCTTATGGAATGTTTGTTTTGCGATTGCGGTATCTCATCGTCTAGACATCTCTGTTCAGGATCCTCCACACACGACAGTCTTCCTCTATACAAACACCTGATACACCGAATCATGTTCTCTCAAAACGCCCGTTCTCCACGCTCGTTCTTTGTCCTGTTCTGTCTGTGGGCAGCTGTCCTTGTTCTGACAGTGTCCGCTTCGCCTCTTCCCAATGGTGGCGACAATAACAGACCAACAGGATCCGCTCAAGTTCCTTCTCCCCCTGCTCCTACCCTTTCCTCCCCGAACGGCAAATTGACCAGGAGCATTCGAGTTGCCTACAGATACACTGTCGGCACAACTGTTGTCTTCACATTTACTCCAATTAGGAATGTACATGGATTTTACCTTGGTATTGGCGACATCGTACTCTCTGCACGTCATCCGACGTACATCAGCATAGGCTCTGCCGCCAAGGCACAGGACACACCGCTCGTCCCCACCAAAGAATCATACACGTATACTGACATGGCGATGCATTATGACCTCGAAGAGTTAGGCACCTTGGGCATGGCAAGGTTCAACAATGAACAGGAGGAGAAAAATTTCATACAAGAGGTGCTTAAGATGGAGTTACCTCCAGCCAAAGAGTGCAATGGTTTTGACTTTATTGAGCATGTGATGGATAAGATGTTGGAAGGAAGGTATATTGATGAGCAGACTCATCGTAATTGGTTAGGTATATATCATGACATGAAGATGAGGGGGAACTTGTGAGTCGGAGTCATCGCATAGATTGTAGAATCTCATCAATGCAACCGAATCGGAATCTTCAATAGAAGGATTATATTCCCTGTTATTGACATGCTAGATCTCCGAGTCCTCACTGCCTTCTCTCTTTTTTTGCCGCTCTTGGGCATAAGAAAATTGACGTGTCTGCCTCTCTTCCTCAAGTTACATCACTTGTGGTCATTTTATAGTAGTCCTGTATCTTGAATTCATTGGTGCGATTTAAGCAGTCAAGGAAATCAACCAGCACCAAATATCTGACAACTTCGACTCAAAAATTGAGAGTCTGCCTTCAGGAGACTACTAGATATTTCTCATATCTGACTGTCTGAGTTTTATTCGAGGAGGTTTCCCTGCACCAACCTGTGTCACTCACATTGCCACGCACTCGAGGCCCATCAAAATCCACCTTGAGTGTTTCTCATAGGGACTGACGTTAAAACCACATATTGTGTCAATGACCAGCGCCCAGTGTTCGAAGTCATCTCCTCTTCTGTGGATCTGAAGGACAGGGGCTGGTTGATAAAGTTACAGTCTCTTGGTCAATGGACAACTGACAAGGCATCGATGGGTACACAAGTAGTACTTACTATTATCATCGGAGTGCTGTACATATTGCACTCCGAAAGAGTTACCAGCTTCTGTACCAGGTCGGCCAGCCCGAGAGTTCTGGATAAAAGTTAGTTGAGAGGAACTCCCTATATATAAATTTGCACGATATAATACTCAATTGAGCATGGTTGATGAAGAAAATACTGAGACTCGACTGATAACTTGGGCGAGGTCAAAGGTCCTGGAAATTGAGGGTCGAAGTCTGTGGACCCGATGCTGAAATGACTGAAATGGAAAAAGAACGCATAATATAATGCGTATACCGAAATCAGACAAGGCCCGTCTTCGAGTCAGATGTTGACATGTAAGTTGGTTGGTCTTTGGGATGGAAGTTGGTTCGAGGGTATGTATGAGACGGTCAAAGAAAGAAAATAAGAAAATAGAGTCGTTGATTTTACTTTCCGGAATGGTGCCGTTCTCGATGTAGGCAGTCGAGTTAGTCAAGTTCTGGGCGAAGAACATCGTGTTAGCATAAAATGCTGAGAATTTCGATAAGGGAATCTGAACGGAGCCGGACCGAATATCCGGCTAAGCGCTCGTCTTACCGCCATGCTATGTACCTCATGCTGCTGTGAAATCCTCGTGGCCGGAATGCCAACGCTTCAACTTCAGCCACGACGGTCATGTCGCCTCACCCGATACAGCCGGCCAATGGCTCAACTTGTTGTTGGGATGATGTGGTACATAGGATGTCATATGCCGCTGGAATAAGCGATCGTTGTTATGCTCCTCGAATTCTCCTTTACCTCCCGATACCCTCTTGAGTCACGCTTCATCTGACGTGGCTTTTTCTAGTACTCTAGTCCTCATCATAGAAGTCGAATTCATTTACTGCAATTCCAAGCGTGAATCATATTGCATCATTTTCGACGCTGTTCCATTCATGCGTACCATCCTCAACTCTCTTTCTCTCCACCTAGTACTCCTCAATCCATCAACGCTTGAACAGCCGCCGTTGTCCTTCCTCGAGTTCAACTGGAATCCCACCCTACTTCTCGTGACAGATTCGATCTCGTTCGAGGATTTAAACTCGATATACCGGTAAATGAGGCCGTGAGGAGGAGTAGGAAGTTTTAGCTGAGTATTCGTCTGTGATTTTGACAGCGTCAATGGAACATGAGTGACTCGGTGCGTCCTCGCTCATCGACAGCACTCATGAATGACAACTGATTCCTGCAGGTTTGGCCATCTAGACATGCCTATCAAGCAAGATATAATTTTACTCACCAGTGAAGACAATGGGTAAAAAACTACATTCTAGTTACTTTCCTATCTTCGGGTATTCTTGCTTCATACTCCAATTGTTCTCGACGCACCCATACGATCAGTGTCACCCATACATGACTTCGCTCCATACCACATAGTCTCCCAGACACAAGCATTCTTTCCTTATTTCGCACACTCCTACAAATGCACATTTAATAACGGCCCACCACTCCCCGACGCGCTAATGATTGCAGATGTAACTCATCCACAATGCACACATAGGTGCAACATTCAATGTTTGACTCTTGGACTGCACCGTATATTGAACATTATCTGTGATCTCGCAAAGTTTTAATCATGCCTGTTTATCATACATCCTGCCGTTTCTTTACATGTCAATCATTTGTGTTCAACCAATGCCGTGCGGTAAACTAGAACACAAGAATAACTGAGGTTTTTTTCGACCCACCCTTAACAAAGCTCATTATGGAAAGACATTGTCCGTGACAGTGTGACCAGATCTCTTTCTCACCATAACCACTACCACCTATCGACCCCGAGTCAATGTTTTCTCAAGCCGAGAATTTTGCCATACCAAATGGGCAATTTTTCAATGTTCAAGGGAATTATTATTTGAATCATCATACACCAGGTCTATATCCCATAACCAGTACCTCAATTCAGAAACAAAAAACCTGGTACAGCCTGCAGGTACTTGTTCACACAGTATTTTGCATAAGATATGGATGACAACATCTGTTCCCCAAGGTTACTACCAAGGAATAACTTTCTGTCCCACTTCAACATCAACCTTTACAGGAAGAACAGACACCTTGGAGATTTTAAACAATTTCTTTTTTGATTCTGAAAAGACACAGAAGGCTTTTCTTCTGTTTGGTCTAGGAGGTGCAGGGAAAACACAAGTTGCACTGGAGTTCAGGAAGAGATTCAGGCAAAAGTAAAGAAGTTTAGTTAAAAATTGCAGAACACTATGCTGATTCAAATGACAGGTTCACCAAGATTTACTTCATTACTGCTGATACAGAGGAATCTATCCAAGCCTGTCTGTTTGACATTGCCATAGACAATGGCCTTATGAATCCTCAAGATTGGAGAAGTGGGATTCACTGGCTAAATACCCATGAAGAAAATTGGTTGATTATCATGGACAATGCAGATAATCCAAAGCTCCCTTTGAGGAGATATTTACCCTCATGTGAACATGGAAACATCATTATTACCTCAAGAAATGCTGAATTGCAAAATGCAGTGGGCCAGTCCCTGGAGCTTTGGGATATGAGCCCTTCTGAAGGTCTTCAACTACTTGTGAAGCATGCAGTCAAGGGGCCTTTGAATAAAGTTCAGCATAAACATGCTGCCCAGATTGCTAAAGAGCTGTACTACTTTCCATTGGCACTGGTACAAGCAGGAGCATACATATTGAAGCAAAATTGCCTCCTCACATACTCTAGCAGACTGAAAAGTCAGCGCAGACAATTAATGGAGAGAAAGCTTACCCAGTTCCGGGATAAATATCAGCTTTCTGTTTATGCCACTTGGAACCTCAGCTGGAATATGCTGAGTGAGAAGAGCCAAAAGCTACTAGAAATATGTTCTCATCTTCATCATGAAAAGATCCCTCGGCAGTTATTCAAGAAAGCCATCACCAGAATCAATAGTGCTTTTCTACCTCTTGGACCAAGCAAAGCTGTTGATGAAGCTAGAGCCCTTTTGAAAAATTTTGTTCAACATGATATGCAATGGGATGATATACACTTTGATGAGATTGTATCTGAAGCAACTTCTTACTCATTGCTCCAGATTCATAGTGATGAATTATATACAATTCATCCATTGGTATACCAGTGGCTTGTTGATAGTTTACATCAGCGGCAGATACAGGGGACCCAAGGTATATTAGCAGTAGCTGTACAAAATGCAACCTGGAAAGACTACCGATTGTTACAGCATTTGTCACCTCATTGTAAAGCACTGGGGTATCTTGGTCATAGTAACTATTTCATCAAATTGGCAATTGGAGGGATGTGGGAATTACTAGGGAACTATACCCAGGCCCTTCAATTATGGAAACCTTTGATAGATGTAATGAAAAAGAATTTAGGACACAGGCACAAGGACACCCTAGTGCACATTGAAAATGTAGTCAGAGTGTGTTGGGAATTGAAAATGTATGATAAAGCTTCGGAACTTCAGAGATCCTTGCATGAAAGAGCAGTTTTAGGAGTGAAAAGCCAATATCATACTTGGGATAAAAGGCCTGGTGAACCAACAATCCACCTTGCATCTCAATCTGGACCTGTAGGTGGTGCCAGACATACCAGTGGGGAAACTGTTCCCTGGAATGGCAGCAGTGGGAATATCACCTCAGGGAATAGACTGGAGGTAGGACAAGTACACAGAATTAAAATGTTGAGTGAGGGAATTTTGCGCCCCCCAAGTCACACTGGTAACATTGCCGGGCAAATGAATGGATTAAATATGTTCAGAAATACATTAGGAACATAAATAAACTTTACAATACTTAAATTGTTTATATCTATACAAGTAGCTCCCCTTCCTGATATAATTGATTACCAGTGCTGCATTTCCATTAAGGGTCCTTTTGGGACCACTATGTCATATGAGATGGTATGATGGTATGGCCTTGCATACAACACTCTGTTAAAAGTTTCTTCTCTGAAGGAATTTTCTATGGGAAAATATATCTTTGCATTTTAATCAGGTTATCTGGTTTTATTATTCAATCAGTAGGTTCTTTTGAAAAATTCTTAGGACTCAAGAAATACAGTGCTGGGATGTATCCAGCTCTATATGGTTCATTGACTGCTGGAGTCATAGTAGTAAAGTTCTGACTATGATGTTTTACTTTCAATCTTGTATGTTGGTTAGCTTTTCACGGAGACAAGGACAATAAGTGTGTTCCAGTGGAGTTTCCTGATGTGTGAAATAGCAATACATTCATGAGCCAGGCAGTCAGCATCTGCAAAACTGGATGTTCACCAGAGCAAGGATACTGGCCGGAGAACACTCCCAGAAGTATTAATTGGAGTGTTTTCCCAGCTGGACAGTGTTGTCAGCCAGTATCATTACTCTGGCAAACATCAATATTTTGCACATGCAGGTCACACTCTCCTTGCTAAAAGCAATACCAGGTAGGACAAGAGAGATCTTCATGGCTGAGGAATGACAGCCTTGGATTCATGTGTTCATGGTTGGATACTACATCAAGTACTGGCTTAGATCATTGGGGTTTGACAGTTCTTTGCAGATGAGAAATGGGTACAATACAGTGGGAATGTGGAGGAGGTGTAGTGTTATGATCACTTCTTTTCATCTTATCTTTTCCTTATCTTGTCTTATCTTTTATCTCCCTTATCTCATATCTTGTCTTATCTTGTCTTACATTATCACCTGACCTATTATTCATGCTTACTGATACAACATGCACTTTTCATTTTACTCATATTAAACACAGCAGTCTCACAACATGCATGCAGCATGTCAATTGAGTCTTTATTACTTACACATTGCTTTACTTAGGTTTTATCTATTTCACACATGTTTTACTCATGCTTACCACTAACCCAGAGTATCGGACATTACTAGGGCAAAGGGTTACTTACTTATATATAAGCTGTAGTTACTTGCTGTATTTCCTCAGCTTTGATCTCGTCTATTCTACCTGGTTTAGCCAGAATCTTTGCTTATCTCTTCTATTGCTCCATTTCTAAGCTTTCTCTGAAGTGTGATGCCTGGTGACACCTGTTACTAGAACCAGTCGCTGACAGAAGATCAAAGCTATTCTTACTACCTGTCACATGCTATGCAATCATGTCCCTATCACAGTTATCTCTGCTAACATTTTTACCAACCCTGCACAGACTTCTACTCTCTCTCCGAGCAGTGTTGCCCATGATACAAAGGTGTAATGTTGAGTCCAACACCGTACCAGCAGACGAAAGCATTGACTGATCACTAATCTTTGGAGAGGGGTCTTTGTGTGCACAACGAGCTCCATTCCTAGACAGGGAGGGTGCATCTGTTCATTAATTGAGAGTGGAAGGCTGCTTCCCACATCATCGTACTCTATTTCCGAAATCTTCCCTACATTACTTCCGACTTCTACAAATCCAATCATACATTTTCCCATCATCACCACCGAGTTGCATTAGTAACTCGTCTTTCCTACAATGGATTTTACCTCAAGACTAGGACAACCTAGACTTTTGGTACAAACCAATTGTTACCACACCCCCAATTCATCTGCTCCATCCACTTCATCTTTAATTGAATGAAACATCACCTCATTCATCCCTGCTTACATACCACCTGACTACAGCATGCCTGACCCTACTCCCGCTCCTGTTACCACTTCCTAAGTCTATGGCAAGTCGTTGCTCAGAGAACCTAGTATCTTTGATGGCGATAAAGCCCAGTTCAAAGAGTGGCGCCGTGGCCTCTTTGCCTATATTCGTGATCCAAGGAACAAGGTCACTATAGACAATGAAAGAATTGACATTGTGATCTCATACATGTGAGGTCCCAAGGTAAGCAGTTGGGTCCAGAATTATATGGATGATAATTTCAATGATGACAAAGAGGAATGGAAAGTCACTTGGAAAGGATTCAAGGACACATTGAATGCCTCCTTCCTAGACAAAGGACTTACAGAGAATGCACAGGAGAGGCTAGAACATCTCCGCCAGGGCCCCAATGAGAGGGCAGAGGATTTTTTCAAGGAATTTGAAGTTGTCATGCGGGATGCCAGATATGTCAAGGATGCCCCCTATGTTATCAGGCTGATCAAAATGAACGTAAAGCCGAAGCTGATCAATCAAGTACACGGTACCAGTAATGAGCATATCAAAAAGTTTGATGCACTCAAACAGAAGATTATCAGCATTGATGACATGTGGTGGCGTTGTGAAGAAATGCGATGCAACTGGTCAAGCGGATACCAGTGGAATGCTGGGCAGGGACCTAGTAACCAGAAATGGCAACCAAAGACACAGGCTCTAGTGCCCAAGACTCCAACCCCTGCGGTACCCACCCAGGATAGGAAAGATGGGACCGGAATTACTTTCAAAGGTGCAGGCAGACCAATGGACATTGATGCTGCACGTCGCAACAGGGAATGCTTCCATTGTGGCAAGCAAGGCCACATTGCAAAGTTCTGTCCAGAGAAAGTGCCAAAACCACAGTTTGTCAGAGGCATGTGGAGCCGGATGACACAGGAGGATCAGGAGGCTATGTGTCATGCCCTGGCTACAACCAGACCAGTCCCAGTACTGTCATGCCCTGACCGCAATCCAACTAACCCCAGCACCAGCCCACACGATTCTCACATTCCTGATTCTCTTTGCACCTCCCCAAGACACCCCTGAGGCAATACGCACCTCCCCAAGACAGTACAACCACCCCCTGAAAACGTCCTGACAACCATCCCGACACGCGTACGAAACCCTCCTACAACAGCCCCATCAAGTACCAATCTCAATCACCTGCCTCTCTCGATTATCTGCCTCATGTTACCTAGATTCTGATGTTCCCTTGTTCACTTCCCGTACCTATTTAAGTAGCTCCGCAACGCCCCCAAGCACCAGCTTGGTATATTTTGATCACACACCCTTTACATAGGTCCAGTCCCTGTCCCTTTGTACCTGCTAACCGTACGGAATTCTCTTTACTCTCTGTTTCTCTACCTCTGTTTCTCTCTTCTCCTGTCTACTGTCTCTCTGATCGTCTATACAATCGAATATACGCTTTTACTTCAAGTCTAAGCCTTCCGAGTGAGTCTCCGAGCTCCCTCGAACGTTACTGAAGCTCCCCAATGCCTAAATGCTTTGGTGAGCTACCCTTCCCCAAACCTCCCAGAGCTCCCTAGCTACTTCGTAAGCGTCGGGACCTCGATCTAGGTAACGTTGAAGCTACCCCTCATGTCGAACTATGTACCGCTTCTCCATTACCACCTCCCACACTCGAGGACGTCTATCCTCGAGTCCAGCCCCCAGAGACTTACCCTCCCTGGTACATACCTTCTCAGGAGCTTACATCCTTGAGACCCATCTACATATACGACCTACTCGATCCTATATTGACGTTCTAGCAAGTACAACTCCTACTACGCAATATCGTACGGTCCCGCACTTTTCCTTAACCTCCCTACGCCTTAGGGACCTCCTGGACCTCCTAGGAACCTCCTCCAGGGTCATCCTCTCGTTGTTCCAGCCACTACTAGGTCATTCCCGTCCTCGGTTGCGGTTCTCGTAGCTCCCTTCGAGCTCCAGCCTGCTCCTAGCACGCTACAACATAAACCTCCTCATACCAAACCATACCTTAAGACCTATTTTGACCCAGGTCTTACATTATACCAAGCTCTCCCGTCACCGAACGGACTCGTCGCGACAAGATGTCTGCGACGTCAACGGAACGACCTTCCAGTTCCAAACTCGAATCAAGGAAGCAAAAGAGCGCCTTATCTCGTGGAAACACGACACAAGCTCAAAAGTCAAACCAGGCCGCTAGCTCCGCCATTGTCACGGTGGCAGCTGGTCAACGCCTGATGTCCATCCCAGAACAGTTGTTCGGGGACAAAACCGCTAGCAACGTAAGGACCCCTGAGGGACGTCAAACTGCGGTTCAGGAGCCCCCTCCAGTGGAACCTGGGATGGGACCACCACAAGGGAGGTATACCTCCATGGGTTATGCCCAACCTGCCAGTAGTCCCATGGGAGGTTTTGCCTATTCCCCTACCTGGGGAACGAGAGGACCTCCTCCTGGACCGGTACCGCAGCTAGACATGGAGTCAGCTTCAAACGTGGGTGGAAGAGTCAGCGGCCAAGTAGCCGCTATCGAAAGGATACAAGGGGAGAATACGAACCCTCTTACGATACAACAACAGGAGAAACTTCCCGAGAGGAGGGTATCTCCCGCAGCTTCTGAACAATCTCGGACGTCGTCCAGGAGGCTACCGACTCCTCCCGTACAGTCTCCTAAACCTCCTCCCTTGAGACGAGGAAGCTCACTCTCGGGTCTTTTGAAGAGTCCAGCTGTGAATACGCCTAACTGGGAGCGTACTCACGCACTCCATCATAGTAGGACCACCCTCCCAGTGCAACCATTGTCAGAGATGACGTTACGAATGGAAGACGTCATTAGAATCCAGGAGTGTCTCCCGGAGGACGTAGCTCTAGTCTTATGGCAGGTATTGGGGTCGATGGGGATCGAAATATTGGGAGAGGGTCTCGAATTTTCAGACCTACGGGTACAGTTCCTAACAGTGGGAACTCAACTGGAAATAGCCCTCCCAGAGAAAGCGCAACAGTGGCTGATAACCCCGGCAAACCGATCGGACTTCCTCTGGTTGGACAACGTCCTACTGGACCCAGAGCGGGTGTTAGAATTGTTAGAGGCAGAGGCACACTACGGGCGATCGTCCCAAAACTCGAGGGGAATACTTCCCCTCCTCCCTCACACCTATGGAAGGGAGAAGGAATTCTGTGACGAAGAGGGGCTACGTATATGGTACCAAGCCTCTAGCTACAGATTAGGAGCCATACGATTTGAACCTCCCCCTTCGAGGGTTAATATCCCGAACTACCAGGCGATCCAAATACTTCGGAATGCAAACCTAGCGGCGACAGCTGCGAAAATTGATGAAGAAAGCAGCGAGGAGGTCAATGCAATTGCTGCAAAAAATCGTAGACGCAGGAGATACACCACGGCACACCTCCTGGCCCCAGTGGAGTCAATGCCTGATCAGGATAGTCCTGTCCGGGTCCGTAGCGGACAGACAGTGTACACATACACGCCCATGAGGCACATGCACCAGCTTCTGGTGAGAAGTGAGGAGTCCGAAGCAATGTTGTGTTCGCAGGAGACCCGACACCGGACGTTACTAGCGGAATCAGACACTCTGATGCTGTCGGAGGAACTTTCTGGATCGAATCTGGAAAGAGCCTTGGAATTCCGTCGCAGACTGGTCGCAGATAATCGGGGAACATCGTATATGGTCCAATGCGAACCAGTGAGTGTAGCGGAGTTCCCCTTGGAACAATTCGACCAGAAGGGGCAGCTCCGTGGTTCTGATGGACGTTCCCTGGGGCAGAAGCATTCATCGCCCAGAAACAACGAGGTTCCTGAAGTCCATAACCCCGGTAATACGGCCACGAGGAGCCCTCATTTACACTCGAGAACCTCCCCCACCGTACATGCATTCACTCAAAATCCGACTCCTCCCCCCCGAGTTAACCTTCAGATGAAACCGGTAACTCCAGTCTCGACACAACGACACCAGTTCGGTGAGGTAAGGATGGATGGCGGGCAACATTCATCCCGGATCTCCGGACCCGATCTGACAGCTCGGCTGGCCCCCAACCCTGTACACGTTCCTCCAAGACGAAGCAATCCATCAGTCATACCCTATCAAGGGTCAATATCGATGCAGTCGCAGGCAGTGGGAGCAGAGAATCAAAGGGGTCCGAACCAACGAAGAGCGTTGGCAGGTCACGAGGAGGCGGTACTCCCGCAGGAAGCTCCTTTTGGAACTTCCTTTGTCCTTGGAGCTCAAACGAACCAACCTGGCATGGTCGACTCGGCATGTTCTCGGGAGTCAGTAGTAATGATCCAACAACAGGCCCGAGTCATTGAGACACTCCAGGAGCAACTCCATGAGGTAAGGCAAGGGTTCGCCGCAGGAGGAATACCGACTGGTGGGTCGTTTTCCAAAACAGGAAACACGGCGGGATTACTCGGGCAAGCGCCCATGGTAACGATAACGAGCTTGCCTCGTTTTTGTGTGAAAGAGAAAGGAAGGAATCTAATGGGCACTCCAACCAACCAATCTAATACACAATATGCGAGTTCACTGCTATCATTTATTTAATAGCAAGGGGTAGCATTGGCAAAGGTTCCGCAAAGCTTTGAGAGCTAAGTAAGAAGCTTTGATCAATCAATTTGAATCGTTCTGAGGATTCGATATATTCCTTTGATCAAGGTAGATTCAGCACGATTTGTGCTTTGGTTTGTATTGATTTGGGTATATCAAGAATTGGGGTTTGAATCAAAGTAAATTAAAACCGAAACACACAGACCCCTACGGAGGGCTAGAACTATGTGCTGGCACAACCACACAGTGTGATTTGCCCTTAAGACCAACAACTGATCCTAAGTTCGAAGGATACCCAACAACTGGATATACTTCTCGCAGTCACAGGGAGCAGAACACAACGTTCCTATACTCACAAGTGCCGGGCCCGAATGGCTGCTAGCAAAGAGGCTTCAGTCTGGCGGGAGTGTGTCTTTCCTTTTTACGGATTAGCACTGCAACGTTGTCCCAAAATCACTTGTATTCCAGATACATCAGATCGCTATTTATACATACAGAATATAGAGTTGCGCAGTACAATTAATTTAAAACAATAAACGTTCGGAACCGTAAGGAAACTTCTACACTCAGTCAGATACCATTTAATCTGAATCTACATGTCCTTATTTGGCCCATATTGGTTCCAAGATTCTAGTATACCTCCAAACATAGGTAGGTACTTCGATATTCATTTAATTTAATTGTTTTTAGAGAATGACTCAAATAGTGTTCAACTGTCATTGCTGTTCAACACTTACTTCGATCGTTTGTCACCTCGTCCGGAGGCAAATCAGCTCTCCTCGATTCTAATCCTATCAATCTGATTCATCTGGATTAAACTAATTGCTTCTCTCTTTCAATAGACACCCATTGTGCCTATACTCTATCAAGGGAGTTACGCATAGTACTCATTTAACTGCATTCTTCATTATTTTCTACGTCAGGACTCTTTGACATTCATTTGATATGTCTTCGGAGCCTCGCAGTCTTCCGATCGTTCTTCTAGTCATTTTCCTCAACCATGCAACTTGATTGGTCTATTAGACTAAATCGTAGTCTTTTAGATTAATGCATGATCTCGTTCTAGAAGGAGTATTTGATAATTCCTGAGCTCTAGAAAGTCATTTCGAGTCAATCCTCGGTTCATGGTCACTTGAGTAAGTTCTTCCAAACTCCTGCCAGTGTAAGGTCCAATAAGAATACCCTTGGTATGTCATACGTGAATGGTCATCCTTCGGATGTAGTCCGAGTCTGGTATAATCCTGCTTGACAAACAGGTAGACTGCTATCCGAAGGTAGTATCGGGGATGGGTAAACTAACCAACTTGTGGCAGTATGGGTATATGGTCCCTTCAACTTATTAGACTGATTCAGTATTGACTTTGACTGTCAATCTGGGTCTCAATTACAGTCCTCTTGATACGAATCTGTACGTGAAAATGTCACAATTCACAGCATAGACGTCTAGCCAAAATTTAGGCGTGTCATCCCCCCCAAACTAAAGAATTTGACCGTCCTCGGTCATTCGTAGTTTTGTACTAGGGAAAGGATATCAATCTGTTATTAGATTGATTCGACCAGACTATATCTCCTTCTCAAATGGGTTTCTAGCGCTCATTTTATCAATTTATTCACACGCCTGCTACGAATCATAACAATCTAGCGCTCGATTTGAATTGAATACTTTTTTGGTATTCATATCACGTCTGAAAATTTAATTCACAATCTTTTATTCATCTATTCACAGAACCAGCTTCCATTTCACGGAGAGCTGTTCTGACGTACATGCTGATTCAGTGTGTACATTTATTTGGTTCGGGGCACGGGGTTCAACAAATTTTCGTTGAAGTCCGTTTTCTCCCTTCATTCCTTTCTTTCATCTCGTTCGTCAAAATGGCTTCGACCTCGAGTCAAACTCGATCTTCTGCCTCTACCACTTTATTACCAACCTCTTTATTAGAGGCTCAGGTTCTACTGGCGGGTCTTCAATCTAAATCGACACTTCCTCTATTTTTCGAAAGTGCTGTTTTTCAACGTCTTCAGCAGGGTGACTATGTCCCTCCCATCTTGGATTCCCAACATTCCCCGGATTACAACGGGTCTGGTTCTTTTCCGGCTTTTACGTATCCTCGACCTTTACTTCCATTCTGTTTTCCCGTCGACACTTCACGCCCTTTGTCTGTCACATCAGGCTTGGACCTATATCGTTCGGCCCAGATGATCATTAGGACATTACAAAGTACGATGGACGATTCTAATTCAGTTGAATCAAAGGAGTTGTATCATTTATTGGAGAAGGTTGCCCCATATTTGGTACGTGGTCAACTCCTTATTATTTTACTCAACCTAATCCTTCTTGTCAGCTTTACATTCATGACTTTTGGATGGGGAGGGCGAATTGCCCTTTATTCGCAGAACAAATCCTGCTAACTGCCATGTCCTTATCTGTCTGCCTCCCCGAATTTCTTCGCAATGGCTTGGACCAGCAGTGGGGAATTCCATCGGAGCACCGATCTTCCCCTTTGGTACCTTATTTCTTTTTGTTTGATTTAATTGTTTTATTCATTTTGATTCGATTTGCAGAGTACTCCTATCTTTGGACATTTCCCGTCCATCCCCATTCCCTTTTCTCTTCGATTTCGTGAAGGAAACGTCATGATGCGTCTAGCACCTTCCATGGACTTAGATCCTTTTGTCAGTTTACGTGGTAAAGGTTCCTCGGTGGTCGCATCAAAGGTCGCTACTCCTTTTGCTTTTCTGGAGAATAAACCTTCAGTTCCTCTTTTCAACGCGCCTGTAACTCCCCTTCGATTGTTTAAAAGAAATCGGGAGATAGAGAGCCTCAAAGAAATAGAGGAGGGATCAGCGGACGAGGGTGCCAGTACCGAGTAGGAAGCTATGATCAAGAGTGTGGCCGAGCCAACTCTATCTCCTGCAAAGGAGGCAGAGCAAGCGCATACTCTCTAATCGTGGCTGGTCTCTGGGGCGTCGTTTCGTTTTTCTTTGTTTTTATTTTTAATTTTTGTTTTTCATGCATTCACGGACTGACGGGCTCTCATGCCCAATTATTCCATTATGGCTGACCACTCGCGGTCATATCGTCTTACGGGTCTCCAGACCCAAATCTCATCAAGGACCTTTTCAGGACCACGGTCGCTCGAGACCATTTCGTTTTCATTAGATTTATTAGTCTAATACATATCTTGTATTTTTCTTGTCCTTCTTGTATTTCTTATATTTCTTATAGGTAGCTCCACCTATTACTTTTTGTTGTGGATAGCTATTGCTATCTGGTGTATATCAATTTACGAGCTTTGATGCTCATATTTATATTAATTTGAATGAGTGACCTTAAGTCCTGGGACAAATACTTTGTTGATCCCATTTAAGTTGATTGAAGAGCTGCACCTGCTCATTCATATTAATTAGAATGAGTAAATACATTTACTTTTCTCAATACTCTGTTCAACTCGAATTATATTTTTAATTTGAATGAGTGCTTGCAAATTATCAAGCCCGCTCTGAGTTCCACCTTTGAATAGGGGTTCAAAGTAAGACTCCATTCCGGATCCTGGTATGAATTTTCATGCGAGATCAGGACCGCAAGGCTTTACTGTCTTCATTGTCCTGAGTACTCAAGTCGATCTCCGTTCGCCATTGATCATAACGACGTCGGGAGGTATTCTCAACTCCACTTTCAGGTTCTGAGCACAGTTTCTTTACTCACTCCGCATATTTTGACCTTCTGTATGATCATTTTGATCAATTCTGGGCGCTGCGTTCGCAATACCATTTAATTTATTGCAAAACTATTAGTCTAATTGAAATTTTGTAAATTTTCCATCAAATCGATATCCTCTTTCAATCAAATCGATATCCTCCTCCCCCAAACTAAAGAATCCAACTGTCCTCAGTTGTCCTAATTTGGTCAGGAGTTTGATTTCACTCTTCCGGTATAAAAGCTCAGGTTCATTGGCTTTCAATATGCCATTCGTTCCAAGTCGACTTGCATTAGTTGAACTTAGTCGAGCTCTCATTCCATACCAAGCTCCATCAACATCAATCATCGTTCATCCCGGCATGCCTATCCATCACAAGAAGGATCTTGACATTGCTCGAGTTGCTGAGCCCCACTTGGGTGCTTTGCAGCAGCTACTTGCTTCGTACAAAGGCAAGAAGACGAATAATCCCGACAAGGCAACAATTTCTGTCCTACGTCGGTCTACCGAGTATCTTCATGATCTCTTGGTATGTTTTCTTCATTCAATTTAATTGATACTTGTCAATTTAAATCGTTTATTTCCAGGAAAAGCCTGTTACCCTCCGTAGCCATGTTAGACAAATTTCTAACTTGACTGCTCGTCAGAGCATCATCGATACTTTGTGTCTCGGGCACAAACTATTTCCTGACATCGTCAGTGATTCTCACTTTGAGCAACATCTTAAGTTCATGGCTTTTGCCAATGATGCTCGTGTATGTATCAATTTTATTCGTGACCATTTACATTAATAGTCTTTTCAGAACACTTTCGTTAGGAATCGTCTCCTCGATCGTGCTCGTTCTGTTCATTCGGATCACGAGGCTTCTACTCGTTCCAATAATTCTCGTTTTATCAGGAAGTCAAAGAAGAAAGGTACAAGATTTGCTTCCTCTCGTGGTGTCAAACGTGAACCTAGATCTGTTCGTTTCGACTCTGATGTCGAGGTAAATTTTCAGATCTAATCTCAATTAATTTGATTTATCAGTTTCGTTCAGATGAACTCAGCCTCCGAGGACGAGTTGGTGTCTGGAACTGAACGCAGTTTCAAACAGAAACCTACTCTCTCTTTTATCAAGGTGAGTCCAATATGTATCATGTTTTGTATTCACGACTCATTCTATGTCGTAGAATCGTCGCAGCACTCCCTATCCAACCACTGGTTCCAACAAAGGTTCCAATAAGGATGAAAAATCTGCTGTGAACGATGTTTCTTCTCGTCTCGGCAAGGTTCATTGCCACACTGACAGTCATGTACCTTCTAACTGTATGTCGTGTCTCGCTGAAGACAAAGGTGATTCAATTCAATTCCAATACATTTCAAATGGATTCTTATTTCGTGTTTTAGTGACCCATAGCAAGCATATCAATCATGCTCTTGCTCAAGTCGTATCTTCCAATCTGATACTCCGCCAGCTCCTCTTGAGTCGCAAAGTACCAAATTCATTGCTGCTACACTCAACTTTCAGGCAGCTGAATTCGAATTTAACGCAAACTTGGTCAAGACTTATGCAACTCGTGCACGTATTGCCAAGGTAATTGCGGACGAAGCTTGCAGCATCTTGAAAAGTGCCAAGATTCTGGTTCAGACTCTTCTGCTTCTGACACAAGTTTCGCTACTGCTCAGAGCATTCCCACCACTGGTTCTGAGGACACCGTCGTCACTCCTACAGAGGTTGCAGTTCCAGTCCTTAAGACCGTCGAATGAGCTACTACTCCATTCACTCGTGGCGTTACTCCTATGATGGAAGACAAAGGACACGTCTCTGCCTAGGTCTGCATTCCATCTAATTGATTTTCATTTAAACTGATTCATCATCATTTAGATGCATTCGTTTAAAACCCATAAATATTATAAAAACAGTTGTTCGTATTGACCACTGTCTTTACATGGTTTCCTCTATTCGTATTCATTCATTTCATGCCTACTGTCTTTACGCCATCACAGCTGTATAGTAGATGCATCATCTTACCATCGCCATTCATTTTATGATGTTCGTTTGTAACAGTATATCACCAGAGTTTCAATCTAATTATTGATCCTCTCCTCACTGAGTTCTTCGTCAGAGTCCGTATCTGAGAGTCTCAGATGCGGTATGGCATCGAATATGTAATCATTTTCTGGTGTCATCCAATATTCATCTTCGTCTTCTACCATTAAATCTAATTGTTCGGCAGTTAAGTCGATAAGCTCGTGAATATTGTTTGGCAATTCAATTGGTTCATTTCGCGTAAAATGCGGCAATACTCTGAAGGCTCCGACCTTCTCTTTGAGTACTGTTCCATCCATTTCAGCAATGATATAAGAGCCACCCTTAGTTCGTCTAATTACGACCATAGGTCCTCTATATCTTGGATACATCTTTCTATCCAAACTCTTTTCAATCCCAGAATTCCTAACCTGGACCAATTGACCTGGTTTGAAATCCCAATCTTTAATTGTATGTCTATATTTTCGTTCGAATCTTCGTAGCTCTGCAACTTTATTTGCATCTACTCTGCGTCGTACTTTCTCAATGAATGAGTTATGTTTCGACAGAGCTTGAGCACGATATCCAATTAATTCATCTCTAGTTAAATTCTATTAGGTGGATTCACCAACCAAGTTGATTCCACTATATCAAAGGGAAGCAACGGTTCAGCTCCTGTTACCAGGAAATATGGAGAACAACCTAGACCACGTCTCGGTGTTACTCTATCCGCCCATAGTATCATTTTCAAAAAGTAGAACCATTTAGATACATCTCCACCAGTTGCTTTAATTAAAGCCTGGCGTATGTCCAAATGCGCTCTTTCAATTTTCCATTAGCTTGAGAGTTGTAGGCGGAAATTCTTATTCCTTTAATTCCATACTTCTCTTCTAACCAAGCTAGCATGTTTTTCATTTGACCTGCATTATCGGTCACCACTTCTTCAGGACATCCCCAACGACAAATTATATCGTCAAAGAACCATTCTCCTAAAGTTCTAGCATTCTCATGTTTTACTGCTCGGGCCTCAGACCACGAAGACAGTGAATCCCTTCCATGGATGATGTATTTACATCCATTAGATGGAATCGACATTATCATTGTATCGACATGTACCTTCTGAAACAATGAAGGTGTATGCATAAAGTAGGAGGTGCTTTCAACAGCTTCATCTGTCTATTTTGACACTCCTTACATGATTTCACATACCATTCCACGTCTTTATATATGTCAGGCCACCAGAATCGTTTCTGCAAGAAATCATTCGTTGCAAAGACTCCTTTTGTCCTAGACAATCATGTGCACTATTCAACATGTGCATACACTTTTCTTTTTCCACCACTAATTGTGGTTGATCAGGTTGATCAGTATTCCTATGGTACAACCTTCCTTGGTCGTCCACTTGAAATTTCTTAATCAATCTAATAAATTTAATCCGTTCATCTTTGACATTTCACCCAGGATTCATCTGATGGGTTCGACAAGTATTCCCAATCAAAGGAATTAATTCGTCCAATCTATTACCCTCAGAAGATCTATGTGCTTCTGGGTACGGATTGTTTTGTACAAATTCTTCGTCAAAAGTAGGGAACAAATTCCTACTGAAGACTTCACATGTTGCGTTTTTAGATTCTAACATGTGGTTCCTACGAATCTCGTAGCTGCGCTCTTCATCCAGAGCTTCTTGTACATCTAATTCAATATCATCAGCTTCTTGAGCTGTTTCGTATAAGTAACCACTTCTAGGGTCAATTTGATCTTTGAAGTCATCAAATTGATACGGCTCTTCCGTTCCCCATCTCCCATAATAAAATTAATTGGTTCCCCACCATCCTCATCAACGTAATCTTCTGGATTTACTTCTGGACGCTTTGTTTGCCATCCACCAGGTGTGATTCGTGACAATCCATCAGGACCATGGGTTGCACCTTTTACATGGATTAATGTAAAGTGATAGTTTCGTACATGCTCAATCCAACGGTTTATGGTTGCATTAGGACCACAACTAGGATTGTCTAACATGCCTTTAATATAACTTGCATCGGTTTCAACCGTTAAACGTCTACATCCATAGACATGATAATAGCTAGCTTCCAATGCTAATTTTAAGCCATACAATTCTCTCTTAGATTGCGAGAATCGTGCTTCGCGTTCATTCAAAGTCATTGATCCAAAGTAATTGAAGAACTTCTTCTTTCAGACGGATCAATTTGATAGATATACCATCCCACGCTTTGTAAGAGGTATCCACCGCTAAGTAAACATCCCAATCAAAATTAATTGGTCTCAAAGCTGGACAGTCTCGGATTCCATCTTTTAATTCGTCCATTGCTTTGTCACATTTTTCATTCCATTCAAATGGAACATTACTCGTCAACTTAGTCAAAGGAGCTGCTTTCTTAGCAAAGTTCGCAATGAACATCCTCAATTGACTTGCAGTTCCTAAGAATGCTCGAACCTCGGTCTTATACGCATGAAGGCCATTCTAGGACTACTTGAGCAATATGTTCTTCTGGCATACTGCCTTCATAGGTACATCTATGTCCTACGACAATTGTTTCCTCACAACAAAGAAATGCTTTGGTCCCACTGAAGGTCCCTCCTGCATATTTCATTCGTTGTATTACTCTATTCATGTTTTGGAAATGCTCCCAAACAAATCGTCTAATTCCAGGATTCTCTGGAATCGTTTCGTAACCTCCTTCTGGTAACTCATATCGAGTTGATGGCCCTTTTACAGGTACATCATCAATGTAAGGAATTGTTACGTGTGGTATTTCATCTCGTAGAATATATGTCACGTCGTCGTGAAATATAGGTACAGAATTCGTCCACCCCATAGGTAGTTTTACTAACCTATGTGGTCCATACGGCGTTTGAAACGTCGTCATGTCTCTAGACAATTGATCTAATTCTCGTTCATCATATCCAACGTATAAATCTAAGGTTCCCCACAAGATCTTCCACTGAAGGATCTCGCTAGATCTGCAGTTGCAGGAGGTACACCTGAGTGTTGTATGGTAACCTTATTCAAAGGTTCCAAACTATGTACTAATCGTAGACTCTTGCCATCTTTCTTAATGACACAGAACCATTTCGAACAATAACTAGCATTCGATGGTCGTATATTCCTGAGTCAATTTTACTTTTAATTATTTTACACACATCCTCAAAGATCCTGGCAGAATTGGTATATTCCTTTCAACCCACGGTTCATGTGGAATTACAGGTACTTTCACAGGTGGAAAGAACTCATTTTTAAAGGTCCCAGCTTCACTTGGTTCCCAAGCAAAACCTGCTTCCTGTTTACACATCATTTCGTGCATAAGATCTCTCTCTTGTTCCCACAAAAATCCTGTCATGCCTTGCTTCTCCAGACCTTTCCCTTTCCTTTCCAGAGCTCCGGTTCATCACTTATACATGTTTCCGATATTCTATGCACCATCCTTACGATCTTCACGATACATATTACCTGTCACTCCAGTGGCCATAT